>JAGYHY010000062.1:0-19491 GCA_024244165.1 Ascosphaera acerosa | reverse complement strand
AGTCCCGCTCCGGCCGGGCAGGAGTCGCCGAGGTCGCCGGGTCCTGACGCTGAAGCCGCTGAAAGCCCGAACACCGCCTACCAGACCAGTCTTGCTTGTCCTGTAAGTGCAGCGAGGCGCTGACCACTGCGATTGCTTAGTGCCCCCGTCCGTCCCATACCACCGCAACCACGCCTGGCTCGCCATCCCGCTCAACCTCGCCGTATCTACCATCCTGTCCCGCAACAACAGTCACAACAACGCCCGCGACCTCCACATCCACTTTCTCCGCCAGCACCCGTCGCAGGCTCTTTTCCGACCTACACGCGACCCTGTCCGAGCTGATGGTCACCGCCGACGAGAAGAACCACGTGCTGTGGAACGCGAACAACGAGCTCGCGAAACACATGCGCCGCCTCGACACCGTCTACCGCTACGTCCAGGGCGAGGTCAGCGAGGAGACCCGCCTGGGCAACCCGAACCACTGGGCGTACTGGCAGAAGCCCGAGAAGCCCGTGCGGACCTCGGATCGACCGAGACGAGGGGGGACTGGACAGGCTGCCGCTGCTGCTGCGGCTGCCGCGGCAGAGACTGCCGCAGCGGCGACGACGCACACGCAGCATGCGGCAGCGGCGGCGCCAGGGGCGGGCGCTGACGCGGCGGCTGCTGGCACTGCTGGTGCATCTGCGAGGAGGAGAAGGGCGAAGCAGGGTCAGCACCCGGACCACGGAGACAAAGACAGGACTGGCGACGAGGATGGCACGAAGGGTGGCAGGAGGGCCAATGCGAATGGTAGGTGCACGACTGACTTGGCTGGCGAATGCTCGATCTGCTGACACGTGCGGTCCCAATGACAGCCTCGCACCCCTCCGCGCCAGCGAACAAGCGCCGCCGAGTCGACAAGGCCGAGCTCAACACCTCGACGGCCATGAAACGTACCGCCAGCACGAGCGGCACTCGCACACATACATCGAAGGACACCGACGCCTCTCATTCGACGCTCACAACCTCCACATCCACTGCGACCACGTCAGGGCCCTCAGCAGGGCCAGCAACGGCGACGGGGACGACGGCGACGACGGCCGCCAAGCCGCGCAGGCGAGCCCCTGCAGGCTCGAGCAGCAACAGGCGGCGAAACAATGCGGGGTTGGGGGCGGGACCGGACGCCAGCACGGCCATGAGTTCCGCTGGCGGTGGGCTGGGCCGCGCCAGCGCGCAAGGTAGTCCGATGCCGACGATCGCGTCGGCGTCGTCTGCCGAGCGGCACTACTCCACCGCAAGCCCTGTGCCGGCTGCCTCTCGGACCGGGGCTGGCGGCGTTGGCCGCGGTGTCATGAAGGCCGAGGGCGGCGGCAGCAGCCATGCTGGCTTCTCGGCGCGATCGAGACCAAGCCCTGCCGCGTCGAGTCGGGCAGGGGCTCATGGTACGTCATCTCCAACCCTTGCACTGCATCGACCGCTGGTAGCATGCCGGACTGACAGTGCAAACGGTCGAGCAGGCCGCGGCTCCATAGCGCGGGACGACAACAACGCACCACAAGACTTGCGCCACGCGGATACTCCTTCCTTCAAGAGCGAGGAGTACGCCCAGTTCCAGACCGCGGTGCCGCCGAACGCCCAGAATGGCACCTCCCGCAGGACAGGCGCAACGTCATCAACATCCCGGAACGGCAACCACACAGGTTCAGGCGACCTGGACTCCGCTTCAATGTCGATGGCCTCGGCGCACTCTGCAGCGTCCGCCTCACGCAGCACGCGGAACCAGCAGACAGGCGGCGGCGCACGCCGTGCAGGCGGTAGCAGCAGCACTGCTAGCTCGAAGAAGGCCGGCAGCCACAGCACCCATCATCCCGTCGCGGACGACGAGGTGAAGCATGCCGGATTCAGGAGCGGCGATTACGCCCCGACCCGTGCGCACCGCCACTCCGCCGCCGCGGACAGCCATGCCCAGTACACTTACAACCAGGCGGTGGCCGCAGCGGACGACGCCAGGACGGGCTTTGCAGCGACCGACTCCGTGCTCACCACGGGATCCGTGGACGAGTACACCGAGGAGGACTCCGAGTCAGAGCCTCGCTACTGCTACTGCAACCAAGTGTCGTACGGAGAGATGGTTGCGTGCGACAAGGAGGACTGCGAGCGGGAGTGGTTCCACCTGTCGTGCGTGGGGCTCGCGAAGCCGCCGGGCAAGAGCAGTGAGTACATGCACCATGAGATCTCTGCACTGCCCTCAGGATCACTCACTGACGTCTGCTGCGTTGCCTGATTCCTAGCGAAATGGTACTGCAACGAGTGCAAGGAGAAGATGCGCAAGGCTAGGAGCGGGGCCAGATAGCATCGCAACACGACGGTAACTATGCTGGTGGACTCTAAATGCATTGAACCTCACGCAGTCTCACTCCTATTTGACGTCCTAGAAGGCCGCCGTCAGTGGCTGGCGGGTTCAGCGGGTGCTCCCCACACGCGGCGTCGTAGATTGCCTCCAGTGACAGCTATCCGGACGGCGCACAGTAGCCTACATACCTATCGGACTGCCTGAAGATGTCGCAGAGCTGAGCGTGCGATTGTCAGGCTGTCCTCCCGCATGGACTGCGTCTC
Source organism: Ascosphaera acerosa (assembly GCA_024244165.1). Lineage (NCBI taxonomy): Eukaryota > Fungi > Ascomycota > Eurotiomycetes > Onygenales > Ascosphaeraceae > Ascosphaera > Ascosphaera acerosa. The sequence goes on along the minus strand of JAGYHY010000062.1, from coordinate 16,914 downwards.
CCTCACGGCGGCCACTGTCTGACGTGGTGTACTTCACTTGCGCATATCAATCTGGACAGTCCTGCGAAAGAACGCCTTTGGCTGTCTGAATCATTCTGCAGGCTGACCGTACATCCGGCAAGCTTGGTCGGACCAGAGCACGGCAGCGACAAAGTCGACGACGTCGCGATAACTCCACAAGCCAGCCGAGGAGTCAGCACTGCTGCATGGCGATCGGGGAACTGTCGACAAGGCAGGCGACCAGACAAGTGTCGAAAGCGGCGGCAGCGCGACGATGAGCATTGACAGTGTCCGACCCCTGAAGGGCACGGTCGTCTCCCTGAAGACAGTGCAGGAGACCAGAGCCGCCGACAACCTAGGTAGGCGCCCTGCTAACTGTCACAAGCGGACAGGACAGACCGAGTTGACCGTGTCGCTGACCCAGGCACCAGCTGATGCATACGTCGCTGAGATTGACATCAAGTGCGCCAATCGCGCGATCAAGTGAGTCTTGAGCTCGCCGCAGCACCCGATCCTCCTTCGGCGCTCGCGTGTCTGGTAACTGACAGCCGCGCCCACAGAGCCCTAGACACCAAGTTCCCCCAGGATGCGACCACCTCCCTCAGTCACCTGCGACGGTTCGCGCGGGGCGACCACCTCCCCGACTCCTTGAGGCTGCAGGCGGCCCCGGACGGCACGTATCTGGCGCCATGCATCTACCTGCTGGTGCCGCCGCCGTTGCCTGACGTCGCGAGGCTTAGGAATGTGCTTGCGCCGTTCGCACCGAGGCCTGTGCCTGCGACTGCGCCTGCGCCGGCGGCGGGAGGCGCCGCTGCAGCTGACTCGACGGCTACATTGGCAGCAGTGGAGGCGGCCGCCCCTGCTAGCGGCACCGACCATGAGACTGGGAAGCGGAAGCGGTCCGATGAGAGCGATGGTGCTGCTCCTGCAGTCACAACGGACGCACACGTTACCGCGACCAGCACTTCGACCATGACGGTAGCAGCGACAGCAACGACGACAGCAGCAGTGGGCGCTACGGAGACGCCATCCAGTATGGGCAGCTCCCAGGATAGCGTGAGGTTGCTGCGGACGCGCATCTCGCTGAACCCTCCAACGTCTCTTGCACAGGCTCAGACATGGTCCAGAACCCTGTGGCCCACACAGTTCAACGCGGCCGCCCAGCCTGCAACGCACTCGCCTCCGCCACCACTGCTCGCGCAGATCAGGCAGTCCGTGCAACCCAGAGCAGGCTACTACCTCGCGTTGGCGCAATTGCTGGCGCAGGATGCTGAGGGAACGACCGGCCGCGGTAGACCCGTCGGAGTGGTCCTCGTTGATCCCGACGTGTCGACACCGGAAGACAGTGAGGGAAGGCCGTGGACGGCGTGCGTTGCTGCCGCGGGCGACGCCAGGTACTGGCAGCCGGCGGATGCGGTTGCCGATACAGCAGAGGGTGCAGCTGGTGGCTGCGATGGCCACCCAAGCAGGCACGCCGTGATGCGCGCCATAGCAATGGTCGCCAACAAGCGCTTGCGCACCGAGGCATCTGCGTCCGCAACTGCCACCGCACAAGCAGTTGTTGCGCCGGTCGCGGCCTCACCTCCCCAGCAGCCGCAAGCCGCACCATCGCCCGTTGAAGCCCCGCTCAGCGCGCTCGAGGAGCAGTGCGGCAGCTTCGCGCCTCCGCCAAGCTATCTCTGCACCAATCTTGATGCGTACATCACGCATGAGCCGTGCTTGATGTGCGCCATGGGGCTGCTTCTTTCGCGGTTCCGGTCGGTCACGTTCTTGAGGCCGACGGCCAGGGAGGACGCCGCGTTCGATCCGCACGTAGGCTACGGCCTCCACTGGCGGCGCGAGCTGAATTGGAGGGCTGTTACATTCCAGTTCATCTCGGAGGAGCACCCACCGGAGGAGGACCAGGGCAGGATGGCCAGTGAGGCTGCGTTCAACGCATGACGCATCTAGTGCCGGCTGTTGAACTTCGCAGCATGATCGCTTGTATAAACACATGCCGACTCCCCTTTCGAAGTCAGTTGCCACGTCCTTCTCGCGCCTGCACGGCAGCCGACGCTCACTGGCACGGATGCGCCGTGCCTCCTCATTCGGTATTTCGACGCAACCGTAGGGCAGCGATGCGACTCCGAGTTGCGCGTTCGCGACGTTCAACACCCGGACGCACCGTACTCCTGGCTGGCTCTATCATTCGCAGTCATCGAGATGTAATCACCGAGGATCGCCCTCGGATCTACGCAAGAAGACCACGAGAATGCCGATAACCACGGCCCTCACAGCCTATAAGCTGCTAGGCAGACAGACCTCTGCTCTTGCTCTCAGATTTGGCGTCCTCTGACATTCTGGCTCCCTGGCTCTCATGAGACCGGACGCAGACCGCCAGCTTGGGCAGGTCGAAATTAGCGCGGTGCAGCGGTCATTGTGACCAAACGTATCAACTGAGGAGGGTGCTGCGAGTACTCGCGGTCGCGGCCGTTCGGGTGACGGAGCGCCGCTCGCAATGCGATGGCGAGGCGCTGTCACGCCCGCTAAGTCATCGCCGATCGCATCCCACCATTCCCAGCAGCTCGCACTGCCGGTCACAAATGACGAGTAAGACAGCAGATCGATGCGCGCGCCAGACGCACGGCAAGCGGCGACGCCTCGGTGCGGCACCTCTCGCAGCTGGCTGGCTGATCTTGTGACGATCACCGGCACCCTTTCCCGGCTGGCGTTGGAGATCACCTTGCGCCGCGCCCGCAGCTGCGACGTGTCGCCTGGCCGCTGCGTCGGACTGCTCTCCCAGCCCCTGAGTCGCGGTCCTAGCTAGCGATCCCATCACCAGCCCTGGCCACACCATCGCAGGATCTCCGTCCCTTACGGGTGACGGAATGTGGAGGCGGCCCCTGTGCGCGCCTCCAGCTGCATTAGCGTGCGACTTCCCCGGATTCCCCAGTCTGTCACTGCTTGCGAGAGCTCTTCCTAGCCGGTATGACCAGGAATCTTGCAGCGCGGCGCTATGTATAGTCCCACCAACACGAGGATTGGAGAAACTTCTACGCACCAGCCGGCGTCTTGCTGCGGCTAGACATGGCTTGTGATGCTGGCTCGAGTCGGGGAGACAAGCGACCGGGTACAGCAGCTCAGCCGGGAGTCACCGCCCAGACTGGAGAGAGGGGGAGCCGGCAAGAGCATTCAATCAGAGACCGCAGACCACGGCGGTGGCGGGCTGCGGATGTTCCCATTAGCTAATTGCACGAGGGGGCCTGCACCTGCTGATGCCTCCCCGGGCACTCAAGACGCCGACGAAGCGTTCACGTTTCCAACTCGCGTCCACCGCTAGCCGCATGCGTGTGTGTAGGCCCACGCTGCTTGCGTTGTTCTCACGGCGACAGGCTGGAAATCGACGTCAGAGACAACGGCGGCCGTGCGGGCAGTCATGCGATCACCTCCTCCCGGCCGCTCTCCTCTCGCTCACCTCCCAAATCGTTGGACACAGACCCCCTCCCCCCTCACCGTCGGTGTCATTTGACAGCCGACTACGGAGCCCTCCGCAGTGTGGAATCAGCCTTCAGCCCATGACTGGAACCCTGTACCGCGATCCGTTAAGTAACAGCAACTCTTCGGACTGGCTGCTTGTCCCAGCGGCAGCGGTCGAGGCTCGCCACGATGCTTGTCACCACGGCGTGCGCGACATGCACGAGATCAGGGCCACGACGGACAACGCGATATCCTCCTGACTGATCTTGGCATTGGCGCAATGCTCTGCTGGCCTGCTGCTTGTGCGCGGTCGGGATCCTCGAAGTTACGGTTTCGGACTCCGCTCACTGCTGCTCCTCATCAGAAAGTGACCCAGACGATTTAGAAGATCGTCACCCAGGGACGACGAAGCTCAGGAGGCAAAACAAGGTAGCCCTACTCGTCGTGTGAGGCGGTCTGGACTGATCGTCTTCATGAGCGTCGCACCGTCAGAAAGGTGCGCTGTACTATTGTCCAACGACGATACCACTCGCTGTGAGGAAAAGAGACCAGGCGCACCTAGCTGCTGGCCTGCGTACTGCGTGCGGTGACTCGCTGTCGGACTTGCATGCCCTGCGTTTGAGGTTCAACGTCTTGGTGGACGACTCTCGTGACACCTTGTTGCGTCCTGTCGCTGCTACGGTCACCTCGGGGTTCTTGCAGCAGCACGCCGAAACCCCAACTGCGCTCTCCTGATCGCTTGATCCTTACATATACGGCCCGGCAGGCCTCGCCAGTCGCCATGGACAAGCTTCCGCCCCTCGACACGAGCTTCGCTAGCTCATCACATGTTTGCGGTGACAGCAACAGCCGCCCAGGCACCTCATCGTCCACAGCCTCTAAGGGACAGCAGTCAGAGGCCTCCTTCGCCTCGTCTCCGAAATCAGTGCATGAAGAGGAGTTCTCAAGTGAGTCGCCCATGAGCCGTCAGGATGAGATGAATGCGATAGGTTGACGCCCGTTCAAGACATTCCACAAACATTCGAATCGACATCACCCACCTCACGACAGCCCACATTCAGGATTATACCTGGCACCGAAGCTTTCTCAAACACAGGAGCAGGGGACATGGGCACAGCAATTTACAACACAGCAGCTTTGGCCCCACCGCCTCCACCGCCACGATTCTTCTGCGCGTGCAGCACCTTCAAAGGGTGGAAGAATATCCCCATAGCTGGGAAACGTGCCAGCAAGAGCTTCTCCGACCTCCGCGTCCTCACAGATCAGAATAATGATGGCTGGTTGTGGGAGATCCCACGGCCTGTGCAACCCACACTGAGGGGTCAGAAGGATGCGATCGCAGAGCACGCAGAACATGAGCACGAGTCGCATTACGATGCGTCGACGCACCTGTTTGTGCCTGGCCAAGACCAGCCACAGAAGCGACGGAGCAGAGCACCTATCGAGAAGCTCTCAGTCGAACTCCTGAGTGCGTGAGATACCGCATGCCGCTGTGCCAGGGGTAGTTCAAGGAAGGTCGTACTTCCAGGCCCTGTGTCGCTGACTTGCTCTGCAGATGAGATCATCCGATACCTTGTCATCGACATCCCACCAAACGGCTACACACCGCGAAACGTCGACCTGATATCATGCCTTCTCACATGCCGGACACTACACGCGTGCACACTCAGCGTGCTGTACGAGAACATCACAATCCCCCACAGCACCATCTTCTCTAAATTCCTCTCTCAGATTCGGAGGTACCCCGGCCTGCAGTCGACTGTGCGACGCCTGGACTTCTCACACTTCACCAGCGTTGGCCTGGGGCGCACAATGGAGATGAACGCCAAGATCCAGAACTTGACATCGGCCACTCTCTACGAATGTCTCGCCCTCATCCCAAACCTCCGAGAGGCGCTGTTCCAGGAACACCTCGAGGGCGACCTGTCTCCCGAGGTCATCTACAAAGTACTCGCCGACATGCCTCGCCTACAGGCCGTCGACTTCTGTGCATGCTCATCTGCATCTTTCTCCGATGCATTCTTGCAGGCCGTTTCGCTGCCCTCGCTGCCATCGGCACTGTCAATCCGCCGCCTGTCGCTCCACGAGTGTTCGTCTTTGGACGCTTCTGTCTTTGGCAACCTCTTGGCGCGGCTCCCACACCTTACCCATCTAGACCTGGCACATACTCAGATCACGAACGAAGCACTCTTCAGCATCCCCACTACAGCACGCCTGACCCATCTTAACCTCGCGCGATGCATCAAACTCACCGGCGACGGGGTGATCAACTTCCTCACCGAGCATCCTGCAGCATGCGAAAACAGCCTTGTATACTTGAACCTCATGACAGACGTCACCAGGTCACGTATACTGGGCCCCGAGCAAGCTGACACGCTCCTTCGATGGTTCGCTGACGAGCCAGCTCGGTGCGAGGAACGCGACTCATGCTCCTATAGTCGTCGTCACGAGACGCCAGCTCTGCGGTCTTTGAACATTGGCGGGGCCAAGGGTCTGACGCTGGAGCATATACCACTGCTGCGCAAGCTATGCACATGGGTAGAGGAGCTTGGTCTCGCGAATGGTGATTTCAGAATCGAGGAGATAAGCGAACTCTTCAGGACAGACACATTTGCAGACGTCGAAATGGTGGACGTCGACGACGGTGGCGGAGCATCGCCCAACCCACCACCGCCGGCCCTCGCACTACGCTACATTGATCTCACAGCCACGCCCGGGTTGACGCACACGATGTTGGTGAATCCGAACACGTCTACCCTGGCCACTGAGAAGTCAGCACCGCTCGTGGTGGTTGAGCTCTCGGAGTACGTCACAAAGCCCCTACGTGATCGCCAGAGCCAGTATCCTGGAGCCTCCAAGTACACGCTGTCACCACTAGTCGCAGCCAGTACGTCGTCGCCGTTAACTGACGTCAAGCTCTCGGCGCGCTATGGCAACGGGTGGGTCGTGCGCGAGCTGGGGCGACGAGCTTGGTACGTCCGTGGGCCTGGAGCCAAGGGCGCTGCTGCGTGCGGCATCGCCGGCAGCGGGTGTGACCAGTGGAGTGTGGACGACGGTTGGCGGTGGTGGAAGATGGGCGCCAAGTGGTGGGGGATGAGGAAAATCCCCGTCGCGGTGGAGGATGTGGGCGGCCTCTATGGACATTACATGTTCAAGAGGTAGCTTCACCAACGACTCCGGACTCGACCATCACTAGCGAGGGAGGCTGCATTGCAGCCGACTGTGAGAAACTCATCGACTGCCCGGACTACGGCCGACCGTGCCATGCTCATTGGATAACTGCACACCATCAGCATCACAGCGACCATCAGCATCTGCACTCATACTCAACTCATTGGCATCTATCAACATGTCTCAAGTTTACCATGTTGCAACTGCTGTTTGATCATGCTCTGACCGTTTTGCTACATTGACGTCGCTTAGAATCAGCTCATGACCACATACAATGCCGTTGCCACCCTCAGACCCTGCAGGCATGGCGACCACAGCATTTTTGGAGCTTTCAGGCGGAGCGAGAGGTGACCGTTACCTCCGTTAAGTCTAGTCCTCGCTGGCGCTGCGAAGGCGTTGACGGCCGAGCCACCTCCCCTGTGCGCCAGCATAGTCTCCGTGTTGTAGCGGAGGGCACAGAGGTGCGATCACCCCGACTAGCAGACGATTTGATGCTCCTCCATGAAGGCATCAATGCCGCGCTGAATGGCGTCAGGAGTAGGCGCGTCTGCACAGACATCCGCCACAACCCCGTACCTGTTAGCTAAAAAGTCCCGTGTCGTGGGACCGATGGTCGCGATGAAGCACCGCTTCGAGGCATTCTGCTGCCTATCAGCAGCGTCATCACTTCCTTCCGTCTCCGCGTGCTCGTAGGGCCCCTTGCGCAGGATCCTCAGCATCTGCTCGCATCCTGTTGGGGAGAAGACCACCACCCAGATGACATTGCTCCTTTGCTTCGCCTGCTCCACCACTTGCGCGAAGTCGTCGGGAAAGAGGTCCATCACTCCCGTCTCGTACACGACCATCTCGTCCACCTGAAATCGCTCTTGCTCAGGCTGCGCAGGGTCCGCAAGGATTCTGGGAATGTCATCACGGTGCGTCTCGCCGACTAAGAAGAGGAGCCGTCGGCATCGGTCAGGGCATCCGTCGTCGACACCGCCCGTTGCCGACTCTGCTGCATCCGTCTGATCATCTGATCTCGACGCTGCTGCTGCTGTTGTTGTTACTGCGTCCTCCTCTTCACGCACATGCCTGCGAATGAAGTGCGCCAGCTTCTCCCCCGTCCCGCTGCCTTCCCCCACGACACGGGCGCTAGGGAAGTGCGAGTCGCGCACGAGGCATATCGACCTGTGCGTTGCTGGCCCGACAGTGTAGAAGGTCAGGGACTGAGAGCCAGAGCTCGTGACGGATGCTGTAACAGCAATTGGACCCATTGCACGATGGCACATCTTTCGCGTCAGCCCTCCGGGCAGGGAACGAGGAGCTCAGCCAAAGCTGCCTGCGCGGAGGAGCGTGAACCCACCATCAACCCGTGCCTGTACCATGCGCGCGAATGCCTCTGCTGCACGGACGCTCGTGAAGATCAGTCCGGAGTACCGCCGCGCCAGCTCGCCCGACTCGACCATCGCGTTGACCGTGCCGAGATTCTCGTCATGGTACCGGTGCTCCAGGACAGGCACGAAGGTTGGCGCGTAAGTCCGCTTGACCGGCTGCGATAGCAGGCTCTGTTCGTACGGGTCGGTGGTGGCTAGCGACGAGGGCGTCTTCAGGAGGAAGACTGGGATCGGCCTGTGGTCTGGATACTGTTCGGACGCCATGTTTCGCTGCTACAGTAGCCCAGGCATCATCGTCGGCTAACGTGCTGCGAACGGGTGGTGGATGGTTTGCTTGCGGCTATCGCGTCGCCGGGGCAGAAGACATGGTATAGCGTAGCACGAGGCACCGGCGCTCAGAAGACGCAGTAGAGCCCCGCGCATGGCGATCATTCGAGGCGGCGGAGCACAGCGGCGCATGCTCTATATTCAGACATTGCTCGACGGCGATGACGACTGCAAATGATGCCGGCGTTCGCTAGTGCACGCCGGTGTCAGGCGTTATATCGGGTACGAAAGTGTGATTCTGAGCCGGCTGCGGGGCTGGCCCCGCTATGGCCTGAGAGATGACCATTGCGGCGGGGAGATACGGTTGCGCCTACGTAACCATGGAGTGAGAAGGCATGGCGATAGCACTCGAGTGGGAGGTTGTCCTGCGCGGTCTGTTGTGCCGGCGAGCGAGACATCAAGGGTAGGAAGCATGGGCACGCCGGATCGCTGCACGAGACGGCTGGAAGACTGCTTGGGTTCCTAAAGAATTGCATGCCAACCAGTCCGAGATGGTCCTGTCTACCGCTTCATGGTTCATCGACAGGGTCGCAGGATGATTGCGACGGCAACCTCTTCCAGCCCTCAAACACGTGCGATCCATCGGGTTCCCTCCACCCCCAAGTCACGCAGTAGTGCTGCGCGAGCAGCCGCCACTCCTCCAACTCATCCAGCATCTCGATGCGTGCGATCCGCTCCTTCTCCTCAGCCGACACCCACCGCTGCCATAGGAAGTCGATGTCGCCCGTGCCCTGGCCGCTGGTCAGCCCGCCCGCGCCGGCCAGGCGCTGCCGCTCCTTGGCCTGCGTGTCGTACGTGAACATGGTCTGCAGGGTGATGCCGCGCGAGGCCAGGTTCGCGACCATGGTGGCGCCGAACGCGTCGTGCGGGTTGATGGGCTCGTAGAGGACAAGCGCAACGGGGGCCGGGCCAGTGGCGGGGAACAAGGTGCGGGTGAAGTAGGCGATGACCGCGTCGGCCTCGCCCGGCGAGAGGTACATCAAGCAGCATTCGGAGATGATGAGCGTAGGCAGCGAGCTGTCAAGTCCGGGCAGGATGTCGCTGGCTTCTGCGGGGGGCTTGGCCGGGTCGAGGGAGCGCAGGTCTAGCGGGTGGATATGGTAGCGTGGCGAGTGCAGTGCGTCTCGGGCTGGCGACACGTGAACGTCGTGCGTGGCGGGCTGAGAATCTGCCCCTTGCGCTGGCGCTGGCATCATGTTCGCCGGCGAGTGCGCCAGACCAATGGTGCGTGAGAGCAAAGGACTGGCCATGATGCACGCGATCTTCCTCCGCGTGTTGGCAGCAAAGTCAATCTCGTGGTACACGACGTCTGCTGCCGCGCCGCCGCGCTGCTCGGCGTTCGCAAGCAGCCTGAAGGGCCGCGTGTCCGACCCCGCACCCAGCGAGACTATCTGCTTGCGCGCGCGTGCCTGCGCTCGCGACGACGACGACGACGAGGACGACGACGACGACGGACCCTCGTCATTGTCACCCACAAGGAACCGATCGACGAGCTCGTCCAGCGCGACGGAGCGCACGTAGGTCCCCCTGTTGATGAGGGGTTGTCGCCTGGCGTTCGCCGGCGCGTCGGGGCACAGCGCCGCGAGGAACGGGTCCTCGACGTACCCGAGCGCGACGATGCTGAGTCGCGAGCTGCTGGCGTCGCTGTCTGTCTGCTGTACGATCTCGTCTTGAGACCTCCCGCGCCGCCCTGGGCCGGGGCCGTGGCCGTGGCCGTGGCCGCCCCGGAGGGACCTGAGGCCGCCGCCTCTGCCTCGACGGAGGGAGTTCAGGTTGGGGATGGAGGGGGCTGCCATTGCGGTTCTCAGCGTGAGGATCAGCCGCTGGCGAGGGAGTCGGGTCTCCGTGTATTCATCCTGATCGTCAGGCAGGACCAAGCTGCCACGGCTAGCCTCAAGGCTGCGACGCCCTTCTCTGACTCTGCGCTGTAATCCCAAGGCACTGTAGCCCGACTGCCGGCCCTCTCCTCTCCCCTCCTCTCCTATGTTGTCTGGCGCGCGGTTGGCGGTGACGATGGCGGCGGTGGCGGTTCTGGCGGTGACAAGGCCGGCGCACTCCGCGGAGCCCGCTTCGCTTCACGGCGACGGCCACGGCGGGTCGAATTTCTGGGCGCATCGCGACTCGGACGAGGCGTCGGGGGAGGACGAGCAGGGAGGAGAGCGTGGATGGTCAGATGGGGGCGGCATCGGACCATTGACAGTCAGTGCCAAGGACTGGCTGGACGGCGCGAGTTGTCCCCTTGCGACTCAGCAGGGACTCAGCAGGAATTGCACCTCGCATCCTTCCACCTACAAGCCGACAAGCCGCCAGCTCGCCCTCTTGGCCAGCCATCACAACCGAGTTGAATCCGTCCTACCATACGCGAGTCCATTGCGCACCCTCCTCCTCCTTCATACACCGCAAAGCAAACCGCCATGAACTCGTCACTACTGCTATCAGGCCGCTGTGCCTCAGCCGCATCTCCCCTCGCTTTGGGCATGGGCGAGCACGCAGCCAGCACAGCCCTCATTTGCCGGCGGCACCAGACAACATACCAGCGCACGAAGCGGCGCCTGCGCGTCAAGCCTGACGCGACCTTCGTGCCCTCGCTGTCGGAGCGGTTCGACCACATCGTGCACCACCCGGCCCCCAGCGCGCCGTCGGTGTACCACACGCCCACCAAGTTCCTGCCTCCGAACGACGTGCGCCGCAGGCTGCGGTCCGCGCGGGAAGCACAGCAGCGGCAGCAGCAGCAGCAGCAGCAGCAGCAGGGCTCTGCGACGGCGACAGCGGCAGGCGCAACAGCACCCTTCGACGCGACACGGCTGCCCGCCGTGCAGAAGATCAAGACCGCGCCCAAGATCCTGACCGCGGACGAGGTCGCGGAGATCAGGCGGCTGCGCTGCTCCGACCCGCTCACCTGGAGCCAGGCGAAGCTGGCCAAGAAGTTCGGCTGCAGCCCGATCTTCGTGGGCCAGATCTGTGAGGCGAGCCCCGAGAAGAAGGAGCTGCAGAAGAGTCTACTGCAGGCGATCCAGTCGTCATGGGGCGCGAAGCGGACGATGGCGAGGGAGGACAGGGAGCTGCGCAGGCAGAAATGGACTCGCGATGCTTGAGAGATTGGAAGGCCTACTGCCGTTGACGACGCGCAGGCTGGCGTCGCTCGTTCAGCTGTCGTCAGGTGCGAGTCCTGGAGTCTTGGTTGATGCCGATGCTGGGCCTGCCGGCGCAATGTCCACCACCCCGCGCTGCCATGCCCAGCGACCGTCGACAAGGGCACTGAGCAGAGCAGCTCTGCCTTGTACTGTATCTACTGTAACTATATCCGCCCAACTGTACGTATACTTACCTGCACGCCTGTGCCTGCTTCTCATCCCACATAGTAGCAGTCAAGTAGCAGTCAAGTAGCAGTGGTGACTCGCGCCGGCTCACGGAGCTACAGTGAACATGGAACCACCGGGGTTGACTGCCGCTAGTTGAACCACCGCAACGACCGACCGCTGATGGCTCAATTGACTTGCGACGCCCGTGCTGCTGTTAGCCACGCGCCTCCATGTCCTGTCAGAGCTGACGGGACAGCCGTCCACCCACCCGCCTCTTACCATGACCTCGTTCGCCGACTTCCAGTCCGGCCACCAGGACGCCGTCACCGTCACCCGCTTCAACTTCTACGGCACGCGCCTGCTGACCGCGTCGTCCGACCACCGCGTCAAGGTCTGGGACCAGGACGCCGAGACCGCGCAGTGGACGCTGACCGATACCTGGCGCGCGCATGACGGCGAGGTGCGCGACGCGGCGTGGAACGGCCCCTTCACGGGCCAGCACCTGGGCACGGTGGGCGAGGACCTGCGCTTCCACCTGTGGGCCGAGGACTCGACGCAGCCGCGCAACTCGGGCCGGCGCTTCGCGTGCGTCTTCCGCCTGATCAGCCCCGTGCGCGCGCCGTTCGTCTCGCTCGACTTCCGCAACGTCGGCCTCGACTCCTTCTGCGCCCTCATCACCCGCGACGGATGGCTCACCGTGCTGGAGCCCGTCAACGCGGACGACCTCGCCGAGTGGCATGTCGTCGACCAATTCCGCGTCTGCGGGGAGGGAGCGGCGGCGACGGGTGGCGGCGGCGGCGGCGGCGCAGCGACGGCCGCCAGCAGGGGCCAGGAGACCAGCTTCAGGCTGCAATTTCATCGCGACCCGATGGACATGACGCACATCCTCAACCCCGGGTGGGACTCGCGCAGTCTCTCGCTGGTCGTCGCGGCGATGGACACCGTCAAGATCTACCGCACCGGCGCCAACCGCCAGTTCTACCACGCGTTGCAGCTGACGGGGCACACGGACCTCGTGCGCGACGTCTCCTGGGCCACGGGCTCGGTCAGGGGGCACGACCTCATCGCAAGTGGGTGCAAGGATGGGATGGTCAGGATATGGGAGGTGTACACCAGCTACAACGACAAGTCGAGCGCGAGTAGCGGGGGCGGAGCGGGTCGGACTGCGCTGCCGAAAGCTGCCGCTGCTCAGCGGTCACCCATCAGCACGCTGTCATCGGCCCTCGGCAATCCGATCGGCGGCGGCGGCGGCGGCGGCGTCGCCGACGGCGGCGGTGGCAGCGGCTCAGCGTCCAACATCTCCTCCGCCTTCGCATCGGCGTCGACAACGACGCCAGCATCGACGATGCGCTCGCCCCGGCTGCAGGCGCACTATGCTGCCGCCTCCACGCCCGGGAGCACGACGCCCCGGCCGCGCGAGGGAGACCCCGTCTTCACGCACGCCGCGAAGATGGTCGCGTGCATCGACAGCGGGCACATGGACGTGTGGCAGGTCGAGTTCTCGCCCGCGGGCGACTGCCTGCTCAGCTCGGGGGACGACGGCACCGTCCGCTTTTGGAAGAAGAGCGTCGACGGCGAGTGGCTGGAGTTCGCGGAGGCGGACGTGGGGGACGATTGAGCGGCGAGATGGCGCGATCTGCAGGGGCCGACTACGCAGGGCCGAGACAGCATGCTAGTCATGCCTCGCGGTGCGGGAGCAGCTCACAAGCACCCTCCAGTACGAAGCGTGAGCAGTTTGCGGGGATTCCAATGGCCATGGGTGGCTGCATGAGGGCAGTGCGCGCAGAAACGCGTGCGCGTCGGGCGCCCCGCACTGGTGCTGGGCTGCAGCCTCGCGCGAATCGCACTCGCCCTTGGCCACCGTACCGGCATGCAGCACGACTGGTCCGGCGACCGCAGTGCCAGCAAGCAGGACGGACGGCGCGCGCGCTGCAAGTCGCGGCAGCCAGTGCTTCGAAGGCGCAATCAGGCGGTCATAATCACTCTCAGCTCATCAGTGCAGGAGCGGCTGTTGGGCGAGTCTACGCTACACCCGCACCCCGCCGGCACGCCATCAACTCCGCGCGAGAGCTAGCGCTACCCGTGCCTCAATCAGATGGGACGTCAGGGGTTCTCTGCATCCACGCGGTAAGCTCGCGTCCTGGTTCAGGCTAGACGCCATTGGTGCGCAGCTAGGAGATTATGCCCGCGCCGCCGATACGGGCGGTGACTACGACATGCCGGCTGCGACTGGCGCGCTGCGATGCGCTGCCGAAGAGCCCGCGCAGTGCAGTGTCAGCGGTTGCAGCTGGGCAGTACATGTATTGCGGTAGGTTGTGTCAGGAAGGTGTGTCATGACCGATTGAAGCCACTGTGCTGCTAGATGTAGGATATCGGCTAGCTAGGCAATCACACTGGCGATCCTGCCAGCATTCAACGGGCGGACTAGACGAGCACATTCCGCGTGCTGGCCGCAATTATAGAGACAGCCGTCACCGCTGTGGCGCCGCTGTGTCACCGCTGTACTGTACTGTACATGCCGTCTGGTCGTCCGTGCGGTTGCGATGCGTTGCTGTGCACCCGCTCTAGCGCCTGCCAGTGCCTGCCCTAGTCTCCCTGCCAGTGCCTGCCCTAATCTCCCACAACGCGTCGTGACCCGGCAGCGGTCCTCGTTGGAATCGTACCCCCGCGATGGAATGCCGGCGCCATCATGCATCGGTCAGGTGCAGTCTGCGGGAGGTCGTCGTGCGTCCTCCTGCGAGGGTGGCGGATACCTGCTGTGTTTTCCCGTCTGAGACGGGTGGACGGGTGGCGCATCGGATGGTGCGCCATAGCAACACCTGCAGCACCCCACCGTACTGCGTCTAGTCAGGCGGTCAAGTGGCGCAAACCAGTCGAGCGTGCGTCGACGCCCGCTGTGCAGTAGCCGATGCTGCAATTCCCGTGCGCGAAATCACGAAAGAGGCAGTGGCTGTGACCAACCACCCTCATCTCGCCAACTCTTCGCAGTCATCACTGCAGGGTGCCCAGATAATCCTCCCTGATACTGCCGACGCCAAAGATATCGCGCACGTCGTTCCTTAGCCCCGTCACCTTCAGCCGCAAGCTCGTCCCCTTCTCAATGACCTGGTCCTGGCCGTCGGTGTACTGCGGCGGGTTCGACGCGCCGTCCCACTTGATGTCCGGGGGGATCATGTGCTTTGTGACGAAGACGGTGAGCGGGCCGACGTCGGCGAAGATGCCCTGCTGTGTGACGCGGGTGACGACGGCGTCGACGGTCTCGCCCTTGAAGGGCTTCCAGATGATGGCGCGGTAGGTGATGGTGTACTCTGCCCAGCCGCTGCCGGGGACGACGCGGCCCTCGCTCAGGTCGCAGATGTCCATGACGCAGACGATGTAGTACTCGCCCGTGCAGATGCCCTCCACCTCCTGGTACAGCTTCTGCGTCAGGTAGTCCTTGACGTTCGCGCCGAAGTAGGTCGGGTGCACGGAGAGCACGTGCTCGAGGAAGTGGATGAAGAACATGGTGGCGGTGGTGTGCGGTGCGGTGCGGTGCCGGCCTAGCGGGCTGTGAGAGCGGGAGGAGGGGAGGGGGAGAGCCGTGCAGATGGCTGATGGCTGGCGTGGATGCAATGACTGTCGCACCGTGGCAGCTGTCGCAGCTGTCGCCGTCAATGCCCGCGATGTAGTCGACTGGCAGGTGGATCATCACGGCGAGGAGGAGGCAGATTACGGTGGTGAGCGCAACGCCAAGAAACGGGGAGGCGGCGGACTGTGACGTCACTGGTGCAAGCGGCCCTTTTTCTGTGCTGCTTCCGCTTTAACTGCGCTGCGACTGAGGGAGGAGGTAGGGGGAGAGGGGATGATGGAGGACACGGACAGCTCTATGAGTGCGCTGATCAGACCAGCAGCATGATAAATGGCCTACTGGCTCCGGCAGACCATTGAGCAGCCGCAGAGTCGCTCTGAGCACCGCCTAGAAGATCTGCTGAATGGAGCACCGATGATGCTCCAGTACGCACCGGATCACCCTCCCATCCCCGATTAGCATTCCAAATCGAATCCTGCTGCGTCGCTCGCACGCAACAGAGCCCTGCTCTCTGGATGATCTTGACTGGTCGGTATCACAGTGCCGTGCTGTGTTCCTGTCCCTGACCGCGAGTCCTGCAGGTCGCCACACCACGGAAGACGAATCGAGGACGTGCCGTGTGCCCCTGACTCTGAACCAGACTAATCAGACCGGTTTTCCAGCGGGCGCCCTCAGGGGTCATCGAGTACTTTGTCGTCTACATGGCCTGCCAGGCTTGCCAGGCTTGCCAGAGGGTGTGAATCAGTAAATTGGCGTAGTAATGGCGATGCGTTGCAATGCGATGCACTGCAATGGCAGACCCAACCTGCATGACCTGTCAGTCCTGACGACGCGATGCTGCTGGATTGGATGCCCCGCCGGCGGGGAAAATCATTGTGGTGATGCCTCGAGCTGCATGCATGCAGCACTGCCGTCACGCGACGCATCTAACACTGCCCCCTCACCTATATAATCTACGCCCTTAGTCGCCTACTATCGCCCTCGCCGGGCTGACCTACTCACTCGACATACAACTCCCGCATGGGCCAGCGATTCGGCAGTGCGAGACTATCCCGTCGCGGGGCCTCGTGCCCAACGCCACTCGACCTGCCGCTGCAGAGTGTGAAGTCAGCCGAATCTCGTCGTGCTCAGAATGTCACCAAGCTTACCGCACAGTGCCACTCATTGGCCCGCAAGCACCAATGTCAGCCCCGCTGCGGACGGCCGCCTTCTGAGCGGCCGTTGCCGCCGTCACGGCATGCACGCTGCCTTCTTGCCAGCGCCACGCAGCGGGCGCGCAGACTGCCCGACGGGTACGCATGCGGGCTCGGCTCGCGCGTGCATCAGCGACATCAGAGCGTGGTAGATGGGTCCTCCGCGAGACGCTACGCAGGCCTGCTAGTGGGATGGCGGTTGGAGGTGCGTGTGCTGTGCTAGTAGTTGTGTTCTCAGCATCGCATTGCTGACTCGGAGCACTCAGCGTATGCGCGCGCAACCAAAACATGTTCGACGTACTCACACGTCATTAAGCAGGCTGATCCGACGGCGTCAGAGTCAAAAAACTCCCCGCCGACGACAAGGGGCTGATACACCGTGGCAGCGCCGGGGTCGAAGGAACCCGGCGGTTGACGCAGCCCGGCTCCAGCGAAAGGCCCGGCCGCCGTCGGAGCCACAGTGGCTCATGCATGCGGCCTGGCTCCCCCTCCGCTGGGCGTTGAACGGCGCCATACCAGCAGAC
>JAGYHY010000061.1:0-19512 GCA_024244165.1 Ascosphaera acerosa | reverse complement strand
TAGCCGAAGTAGTAGAGCTTGGTACGGCAGAGCTACAGCCCCGCGACCACGGACGACGTGCGTCTGACAGCCCCGCCCATGACAGCAGCTATGCCAACGATTGACCTGGTGTGACGGTGACTGGCTGACTGCGCTGACAGACGCTCTCCGTGACTGGTGGACAGTCCTGTAGTCGACTTGATCGGACGGACGCGTGCTCCTACCTTACGCGATGGCTTGGAACGACGGTGCTGGTCAGTCTACCCCTGATGCTTCTTCTCCATATGTCTTCGGCGTTCGGGTTGCTGGTCACTCCCCACCAATCGCCACAAGATCGTGCTGCTATAGTCAGAGAAGTTCGCGCGCTGACAGCTATCACTATGTCAAGACGCGTGGAACCCCTCTGCCACCGCCGCAGCCCCTGAGCCCGCCTGGAATGGTGGCGATGCCGGTGCGAGCGACGGCAACTGGGGCGGCGACGCAGGCGGCGGCAACGACTTGTCAGGCCATGCCGGCGGCGAAAGCAACGGTGGTGTGAATGACTTCGCTGCAGGCGGAGAAGGTGCCGCAGGTGATGACGACTCATGCCGCAAGTATGTGCCCCTAGCCGGACTTACAGGCTGCTTGTGCTGCCGAGTTCGTGGCCGTTGAAGACTCCGCAAGGATCTGACTAACTGGCGCTTGTAGCTGTGGGCAAGCTGGTCATTTCGCCCGCGAGTGTCCAGAGCCCAAGAAATTGACGGGCGAGTGTTACAATTGCGGTGAAGTTGGGTGAGTGCTACCTGCAGGCAACGTCTGAGAGGCCCTGAAAGCTTTCGAGCGATCATGTCTGACCGCTCGATGCAGCCACAACAAGGCAGATTGCACCAAACCCCGCGTCTTCAGGGGTGCATGCCGAATCTGCGAGCAGGAAGGTCACCCTGCATCAGAGTGCCCGAACCGCCCGCCAGACATCTGCAGGAATTGTCGACAGGAGGGCCACAAAACGCTCGAGTGCACTGCCAACCGCTACATCGACTTGACGACGATTCCGGACAAGACACCCGATGAGGCTTGGGAGCTCATGAAGCGGGCAGGCATGGAGAGAGAGATGGACGACTTCCGCGATGTGAGAGCAGCTTCTATGATCTCTCCTCCGTCTTCGGTGGCTGACCTGAGGGGTTTAACTGGGGACAGGCGGGCGTGGAGGCGCTGTCGCTGGACGGGCTGGCCGAGACGTCCTTCAGCGACGGGGTGCTCGCCGAGACGCAAGCCATGCAGACCCGGTCGCAGCGCAGCAACTCCGCCGCAGCCACTCTGCACGGCAGCAGAGGCCACCAGCAGTCACCTCCGGGGGTCTCGTCGCGCGTCCTACCCAGCGGCGGCCACGACAGTCAAAACGGCGGCCTGCAGCGCAGACCACTAACCACCTTCTCGTCGGTGCCGTCGACGCCCGCGATGCCGAGCAGCGGCCGCGCGCAGCTCGAGTCGCCTTCCGTCTCGCCGAGACAGCGGCCGTCGACGTGTCCCAGCGGGGGGTACGGGGGTTCGCAGCAGCAAGAACGGCTGGGGCAGCCACACCAGCAGCAGGAGCAGCGTCGCCGGCACCGCCAGCAGGCATCGAGCCCGCGGTCGGGGTACTCGGACTTTGGGGCCCGAGTGGACTCGCTGAGTGCGTCGGCGAGCGCGTCGGTCTCGGCGTCGGTGTCGGCGTCGGTCTCGGCGGCCGGCGGTGGGGCGTCGTGGTCACCGGAGAGACGCGGCCGAGCGGCGTCTTCGGCGGCGGCGGCAGCAGCACAGGCCACGGAGGCGGGCAGCTGCAGCCCTCCCGAGCGGTGATTGCCGGCCCCGGCCTTACGGGCAGGGGCTGGAGGGCGACGTGCAGCTACAGCTACAGCTACAGTAGCTGCGTGGAACTAGGCAGGTGCTTGCGCACGCTACCAATGAGACAGGGCTGCTATGCCGCCATGCGATGCATTGCTACCTTGGCGGATCACGATCACAGCGTGCAAGCGTGCAAGCGTGCAAGCACAGCGCCCCTTTGCTCACACAACAGTAGTGTTCGGACGAATGACCATTGAACGGCAATGCCAGCAGGTTGCCGTCACGTGATGGTGCGACGGCGGCGTGTGGTGGTGGTGGTGGTAATGATGATGATAATGGTGGTCGGATGTCAGTGGAGCGTACGATACAGAACAGTACTGTACAGTGCGGTGCTTTACCAGACTCGCACTGTAATTATGACATGCACAGCCGTGAGACCTACGCGGCGTAACGATACTGCGAGTGAGCGGCCCGTTACTGTGACCGAGCTGATACCGTCCGGAATTATAGTAGTAGGCGGGTACAGTATCCACCTTAACGGTGCTGCCTGCCAGAGCAGTCACGTCACTGCGACCTGGACCTGGGTACCAGCCCGCGGTATCCGTCGCCGATGCATGTTCATGTACAGTATGTACCTCTCCACGCCGCAGAAGTACCGATGTTGTGGCGGTGGTTCATCTCCCTCCGCATGGCATTATGATGGTGAGGCCAGGCAGAAGTCAAGCAGATCGGCTGGCATGGGTGTGTGTTTCCGCGTAGCTGGCGGGCCGGAGCATGCAAATGCAGCCAACGGCAATGTCGGTGCAGGTAGCACTGTACCTGTCGCCCGCCCGCCCCGGCCCCAGCCCCAGTATCGCTGCTGCCTGCGCCGCCGTGGTGGTGCGGTGCGGATCAGTGGCGAGCAAACCAGTTGCTGCAGAGTCGAGCTGCGGCCCTGCGGTGTCTGCTGTGGTATCTACTGTGCTATGCTATGCTATGCTTTGCTGAACGATGCTATGCTATGGCGATTGCGCTGATATCTGCTCTGGCTGTGCAGTGCAGTAGCTGCTGTCGAGTCGGGGCGGAGAGCGCAGAGACATTAGATAGCGTAGCAAGCTCTCCCTGCACGCATGCACTCGCATACATAACAAACCCGGAGCAACCACGCAACCACGCGACCACCGCCCTGCAGCTGGCCACTCAAGCCATCCCAGTCAGTCAAGTCAAGTTGGTGCCCGCCAGAGCTACAGAGCTACAGAGCTACAGAGCTACGGAGCTACAGAGCTCCTGTATACTGTACAGCTGCAGAGCTGCTCGACTGAGCCAGCAGGAAGCTTCAGCGGGTCTCCGGAGCCCGAGCCTGAGCGTTTCCGCAACCACACTTCCGTCCTGCGCTAGCGTGCGGGGAGCCTATTGTTGCTGGCTGGCGTGACTTGTCTTGACTTGCTTGACCTTCGCCCTCGTCTTCCGACCCATCTCTCCCTCCCTCCCTCTTCTCCCCTCCTCTCCTCTCCCCTTGCTCCCTTAAAAGTCGAAGAACGGTGCTGCTGCTGCTTGTCAGTCGGTCTCACTGCACCGCCTAGCTCCCTCCCTCCGACCGCATCCGGGGCCCACCGACGCGGCATAGCTACTGCAGTGCAGCACAGCAGCTGGTCTGTCTGCGCTCGAGCTCGCGACTCACAGCTCAGCGCGCGATCGCCTGTCATCGACGGTCGCATCCGCGATGGCTACGTTGTGAGTATTCGTCCTTTCTTGAGCCACCACCCGTCTGGCCTCCAATCTGACTACTTCTCGCACCCACCCCTCCAGCAACGCCACCATGCCTCTCGCCAGCGCTGGCGCCGGCGCCGGCCCCAGCGAGTCCTTCTGGGGCCAGTACGACGAGATCACCAAGATGAACACCATGCAGCTGAACGTCGCCGAGCGCCTGTGGGCCGCCTGGTACGCCTACATGCAGAACGACGTGCTGGCCACCGGCCTCATGTCCTTCCTCATGCACGAGATCGTCTACTTTGGTCGCGCCCTGCCGTGGGTGATTATCGACACGTTCGGCTTCTTCCGGAAGTACAAGATCCAGAGTGTTGGTCCATCCGCCGCAGCCCCCTCTCTGCCCTGAATATGTGAGTGTCGCACCGTTATTGACGTGCTGGCCGAGCAGAACAAAATCCCGACTATCCAAGAGCAGCTGGAATGCGCAAAGTTGGTCCTGCTGAGCCACTTTACTGTCGAGCTGCCCCAAATCTGGTGCGTCTTCACTTGTTTCCCCCCCTCTTTCTACCACCCCCTACTAAAACAGTTCAGGCTCTTCCACCCTATGGCGCAGTACTTCGGCCTGTCCACCTCCGTGCCGTTCCCCCCCCTCACCAAAATGGCGTACCAGATCGCCATCTTCTTCGTCATCGAGGACACCTGGCACTACACCTTCCACCGCATCTTCCACTGGCCCTTCTTCTACCGCACCGTCCACAAGATCCACCACCAGTACAGCGCCCCCTTCGGCCTGGCCGCCGAGTACGCCTCACCCATCGAGGTCATGGCCCTGGGCTTCGGCACCGTCGGCGGGCCCCTCATCTGGGCCGCCTGCACCGGCGACCTGCACATCCTCACCATGTACATCTGGATCGTCCTGCGCCTCTTCCAGGCCATCGACTCCCACAGCGGCTACGAGTTCCCCTGGAGTCTGCACCACTTCCTGCCCTTCTGGGCCGGCGCAGAGCACCACGACGTCCACCACGAGAAGTTCGTCGGCAACTACGCAAGCAGCTTCCGCTGGTGGGACAAGATCTTCGACACCGAGTACTCCCCGGAGAACGCCAAGCGCTGGCGCCTCAAGAGAACCGAGTACGGCGAGGACGAGAAGACGAAGTAGGGGGATGGAAGTCGTGCAGACATGCCTACCACCGCCACCGTACCCCTCCACCACCTGCCAAGCCACCTGCTCGCCTGCAGAATCAGCAGAAATCACGCTCTTTGTATAGAACACTCTTCCCTGTCTAGCCTACTGCCAACTCATGCTGTAGTATACGAATGTCCGCTACTCCCGTCAAGTCGAGTGCTGGTGTGCGACGACCAGCTTCAGCATCGTCTCATGCAGGATCGGAGTCATGACCGTCTCCGTGGTGCTATTCCCCGAAGGACGAGACTCGTATGCGCGTCACAAGTGGAGGAGCTGCTGCATCCAAGCTTGGTCGTGCTAGCGACTGCAGATCTGTGGCCTGACTGACTTTCCAGGTGCACGCATCATTGGGCCTGGGCATGCATCGATGTGCATGACAGGAGGGCAGCTGCAGGTGTCAGAGGCCACATTGGTGATGTGCGTTGATACCAGCCAGCATCATACAGCTGCCCTTGTCCTGCCCACGCCCCTGAGCGTCTCCTGACTCATCTGTGTGCTCGCAACCGTCTCGATGATTCTGAGATCATCCAGTGCGGTGACTGAGTTCTCACGCTGACTGCTCATCCCTTCGTATGACCAGCACGGCTACAGCACGCAAGAGACATGACTTCGGGCATCAGCACGCGCTGTCTATTGCTATCAGTCCCCTACTATATGCGTGACTGCTACTGCCCGTTCAGTTGCGGCTGTGGCCCGAACCGCAGCGGGCCTCCGAATCGCGGCTGTCCCTCTCCAGGGCCAGCCCCAGTGCCAGTGCCAGGCGGCGAGCCCTGCAACTGCTGCTGCTGCTGGCTAGCCAGCAGATGCTGGCGAGCGCCGTTGTACTGCTGCTGCGCAGCTGACAATGGCTGCGCTCCCATCCCCTGCAAAGCGCCGACCTGCGAGCGCTGCGGCGCGTCCGCCGCCTGCTGCTGGACGAAATGCTGCGCGTAGACCATCTGTTGTTGCGTTGGTTGCGGCTGCTGCTGCTGCTGCTGCTGCTGCTGCTGCTGCTGCGGTGGCGGCGGTGGCGGCCGCGGGGGCAGCACGAGAGGAGTCCCGCCAGCCAGCTGCTGCCCTGCCCTCCCCATCTGTTGCTGCTGCATGACGCCTGGGCTCTGACGCGCACTGCCCGGCCCCACTGACGGCGGGTGCATTGGCGGCGAGGGCACGGGCAGTTGCTGCGCGCGCAGTCGCATCTGCTGGCCTAGGCCGCCAACGACTTGGTGGGTGCGCATCTGTTGCGGCATGCCTAGGCACGGCTGCATGCTGATGTGCTGTTGCTGTTGAGGCTGCTGAGGCTGCTGTGGTTGCTGTAATTGCTGTGGTTGCTGTGGTTGCTGTGGTTGCTGTGGTTGCTGTGGTTGCTGATGTGGTAGCGTCGGCATTGATGACAGGCGCGTATCGTGCTGTCCGTTGACTTGCTGCTGCTGCTCTGCTCCTCTATGTTGTTGTTGCTGCTGCTGTTGCTGCTGGTTCGAATTCGGTGGCGACCTGATCGTGGTTGCCTGCGGTAGGAGGTTTGCCTGCTGCGCCACAGCCTGCTGTGTCGATAGGCTTGCCGCCGCCTGCTGCTGGTTGAGGGTGTGCTGCTGCTGCTGTGGAGGCAGATTGCGTTGCGCGCTTGCTTGCTGGCGAGACTGCTGCTGCGCGAATGATACCACTGGGCCCTGCCCTGAGCCCAGCCGTTGACCCATCTGGTGATGTGGCACGGCTGACATCCCGGGGCCTGCATTAAGATGGCCGTTGAGTTGTTGTAGTTGCTGCGGTGACGGTGATGGTTGGGACTGCTGCTGCGAAGCAAGCTGCGGCGGTGGGTGTGGTGGCTGTGACATTGGCTGCACACCCATCTGATGCATCACCGACGGGGACTGTCGCAGAGGGCCAGCCTCTGACTGATGTTGCTCGCGGGGCGACGGCAGGAGGGTGGCGTTGTCGTCTGGCGACGGTTGTCGCTGCCCGCCTTCCAGCGCGCGGAGGTCACCCTCCTCGTCCTCCCCTTCCTCCTCCTCCGGCCCGTCCACCTGCCCAGGCGAGTCTCCGTCAGGGCTCTGCGAGCGCGCGCGGCCAACGCCACGCATCTCGTCGAAGAACGCCCTGCCCCTGGCAGCGGCGTTACGGACGTCTTGCGCGGAGACGAAGAAGTGCGCGTCGTCGCCGAGCTTGGCCTGCAGCTCCGCAATGACGTCCTTCGCCTTGACCTTGGGGTTCTCGCGGTACTTGCGGACCGCCTCCTCGAACGCGTCGGCGTACTCGCGCTGCTTGTACTTGCGCACGATGCTGTGCTGGTACGCCTTGTCGTCGCGCTCGTGGTTGTGTGCGTCGGTGCGGCGCGCGAGGCGCCACTGCCCCGTGCGCTTGCTGTACATGAGGCTGCACGCGAACTCGCAGCCGGTGCGGCGCGAGCTGACCTTGCGCTGCTTGGCGGTGGAGGGCCGCGTGCGGCCCCGGCTGCATTCCCAGTCGACGCGCTTCAGCTCCTTACGCGCCCGGCCGAACGTCATGGAGCGCAGGATCGAGATCGCGAAGCCCTGCCTCAGCGCAAGCTCACGCAGCTGCTTCTTGGCGACTTCAATGTCGTCCCATGTGGTGTTGTCCAGCGCACTCAGGTTGCCGCATTCGGTTGGATCGCCAGACAGCTCGACGGGAGGTGGCGGCGGGATGGCTGTGCAGAGTCGGACAACTACAGTTAGCTGGCGATCCTACGATTGCTTCCGGAAGAAGGTGGCATTGAGCCCTCTGAGGATAGCAAGCTGCGATGTCTGAGCTTGGATCCTGCAGTCCACTCACCCTCATCGAGGTCCATACCCTCGAGCGCGTCCGCAGCACTGTCGCTGCCCGGAGTGGCGGCAGGCGCACGGGGGCGCGCGAACTGCGGATTGTCGTCCCATATCGTGACCTTCGCGGGTGCCAGCGCAGCGACCCTGCGCCGTACCAACGCTTCTCTCGGCACGATGACCTGATTGATCAGCGGACGCGGCGGCAGCGGCTCAGCCGACGACGGCGACGCCGCCGCCGTCGGTGAGCCAGCGGGGTCACCGCCCGGCACGGCACGCGCATCGGGCGAGGAGAGGGCGTACGACGGCGGCACGTCGACGGCAAAGGCCTCCACGGGCACCTGCGCGTCGAGCGACCATAGCGACATGGGGCGCGGTGCACTCGATATGTAGCTGCGTTGCAGGGGCGGGGTAGGCGGCGGCGGCGGTGCACTGGGCTTGTGAAGTTTAGGGGCGTGCAAGTACAGTACATCGGCGGTGAGGTGATGGGTGTCCAGCGAAGAGGCTGAAGAGTGTGCGATGAGGAGGTTTGCAGCGCGCGGGCGGGGCTGCGGGCAATTGCTGCCACATCCGGGGGTGCACGGGATGCCCTGACGTCACATGCGGGCGGGACACCTCTTTCCCGATTGGGACGTGCCTGGGACGACGACGACGACGACGACGACGACGAGGAAGAGGAAGAGGAAGAGGGGGGGAGGGAGAAGAGAGACACGGCCTCGCCATGACGCTGTCAAGAGATTGTCCACCATTAGGAGGCTGCCCGCCTCCCGCACCCATCTGCCGAGCCTGCTGCTTGACTCGCTCGCGCGCCCGCTGCAGCCACACGGCGCATGCAACTGAGCTTCGCCCGCCGTTGCCCCCCCTCCCCGCAGCGTCGCATCGGTGCATCGGTGCAACCCGTCGCTGGGACTGGCATGTCTCCCTCGCCTGAGGCCTGCGGTCCTGGGTCGGGGCTTGGCCTGCATTTTGCGGGGATGCTGGGATGCGAGGACGACAGCGAAGACTGTTGAGACCGAGTGGAGCTCATGCCGTGCCTGTCACCGCACCGCCGCTCCGCTAAGCCGTTAAGGGGTAGTTGCACGCGGGGTGCACGCGGGGCAGGGAGTCAGAAGCCAGCAAAGGTCACTAGCAGTGCCGGCCTACAGATTTCTAGCGCCGCTCAATGGACGACGGCTTGCTGATGCGGTCGCAATGGTCCTGCCACCCGCGACAGACCTGACGGGGTGGTGTCTCTCAGTCAAGTCACATGCATTGTTGCCGCCGACGACCGCGTGCTATGCCCGCCATGCAGACGCAGGGTCACCCATCCTAAGCGCAATGGCATGCTGAGCACCGCCCATGACTCGACTCAGCAAGCATCATGTTGATCCCCGCTAGCCGTCTATAAAGGCGGCAGACGGTGGCAGACTTGGCGGCATGCCCCAGCAGCTACGCACGCCGCCCACTCTGCTCAATGCAAAGTCCCTTTTTACCATCATCAAAATGAGACTCGGCAGCTCTCTACGATCGCGCTTGCGCCTCACGTCACAAGCCAGCAACAGCCAGGTCACGACTGCCTCGCAGCTGACGTTGCGCCAGAGTCTCTTCCCTCTCGCGCTGGTGACGGTGCTGTTCCTGCTCTGGGTCAGTAACTTTGCCCACGAGCCGCATTGCAACTCCCGTGCTCACGATTGGCATACTCAGGGGTTCGCCTACGGACTGCTTGATACTCTCAACAAGCACTTTCAGAACACATTGCACATCACGAGAACCAGATCATCGGGTCTCCAAGCTGCTTACTTCGGGTATGCGAATGGTGCTGCGAGAGCTACGCTTTTGATCACCAGCCCGACAAACATTGACTCAGACTGCGCAGGGCCTACCCCCTAGCCTCGTGTGGCTATGCCAATTACATCCTTCGCAGATGGGGCTACAAGCCGGTCTTCATCTTCGGCCTCATTCTCTATGGCGTCGGCGCTCTGTGCATGTGGCCTGCCGGACTCAAGCAGTCCTTCGGGGGGTTCTGCGGAGCCACATTCGTCATTGGCTCTGGTCTAGGCACGCTTGAGACAGCCGCGAATCCGTATCAGGCCGGTATGACCTCTCCGTGCTTCAGACGGTGCAAGACCACGTCCGCTCATCAGATCTCCCGCAGTCTGCGGACCGCCTCACCTTGCCGAATTGCGCATCAATATTGCTCAGGGGTTCAATGCAATCGGGACCGTGATCGGCCCTGTACTGGGCTCCTACGTCTTCTTCACAGACACAGGCGACAGCGTCGATGCCCTCAAGCGTGTACAATGGGTCTATCTGGCGATCGCCATATTCGTCTTCTGCCTCGCTGGCGTCTTCCTGATCGCGAGGATACCTGAGGTCACAGATGCAGACATGGAGTTTCAGGAGACGCGAATCCAAGGCAGCGACTATGACGATGACCGGCCATTCTGGAAGATGTATCAGCTCTTCCATGCTGCGGCTGCGCAGTTTCTATACACCGGGGCACAGAGTAAGTCACTTATCAACTACTCCTTGTCCCGGTCGCATCGCTGTACTATTTGATACCTGACCCCTGACGCTCATGCCTGCTCACATCAGTCGCAATCGCGAGCTACTTCATCAACTATGCTGTTGAGACGCGACCTGGCACATCCAACGCCCTTGCAGCAAAGTTCCTGGCAGGTGCACAGGGTGCCTTTGCTGCCGGGCGTTTCGTTGGTGCTGTCGTCATGAGGCAGCTGAAGCCACGCATGGTATTCTTGGCCTTCATCACGGCTGTCATAGCATTCCTGGCTGCTTCGACTCGGACGGAGGGTAATACCGGCGTCGGTAGGTGCAGCGAAGCCACATCAGCGTTCCTAAATCTGAGTTATCCATGAAAAATCGCTAACGACACCGTGCTCGCATGGTAGTAATGCTCTTCCTCACTCTATTCTTCGAGTCAGTCTGCTTCCCGACTATAGTTGCCTTAGGCATCCGCGGGCTCGGCAAACACTACAAGCGCGGCTCTGGCCTCATCGTTGCTGGCGTGTCAGGGGGCGCTGCAGTGCCACCGCTGCTAGGGCACGTTGCCGACATGCATAACTCTACCGGCTTCGCCATGGTGGTTCCTACTGTCGTGAGTGCATCGTCACAAGCCTGCAACTGCACTCAAGGCAGGCTGCTGACGATCGTACGCTCCTCAGATCATGGCTGGCGCTTGGACATACGCCTTCGCTGTCAACTTCGTGCCGGCATACCGTGATCCTGCAGATCAGAATGGGGAACACCTTGCGACTTCGGCTGTCGACGTTGCGAAGGACGAGGAGGCAGGTAGTGTTGCAGTCTCGTATCATGAGACTATCGCTGACTCAAAACACTGAGGAGCCCACTCTTGACGCCATGTGGGGGCGAATAGGGCGGGATGGGTGCTGCGCTCGCCATCTCGCGGAGCATCATTGGCGACACCACGTTCTGATACCTGGATTGTTCCTATACTGGGGCGAAGCTGCGTTCGGCGCGTGTGCGCAGCCCCTGCAAGTCAGCCGCTCTACGTATGGTCCACTCATGTCTCGCCCGACCTGCCTTGGCGAGTTACAGGCGCTGAGGGTCTAGGGCTGTCGCCGCTGTGCTTCTCTAAAAATACTGGCGGTAATGTACCTGAAGACATCGTGCGTCGACTTGGACGGCGATCAGATAGCTACGGCCCTCTAGCAGGCTAGCAAAGCCTACCTAACAACCACACGCATGAGCACATATCCTACAATCCAGTCGCAGGGAACGTGTCATGAATCAAGAGGAATCACATTGTTTCTAAGTCTACCTTCTGCCACACAGCTTCCCGATAGCGCGGGTACAGGATCGCCTTCTGCCACTCAGCTTCCTGATAGCGCGGGTACAGTGAATGACGTGGATCAAGACACAGTTTTGGGCGAGAGTTGGGCTCGACACGCACAACACAGCATCCCAACCTCGGGCTCCCTTGGACGGTCACCTCAACGAAAACTCCATCTGAGCAAGAGTGCTGAGTGCTCAGGGATAGCCGTTTCAAGGCCACCTCCTCAGACGTGCTCCTGAAAGCGAGAGCCCAAGGCGCTCGGTACCTCATGAATCGCATCGGGATCGGTTTCGGTCGAGGCTTTAGGTCCGATCACGTCTTGGCCGCGTGCGGCACTGGTGGCCTTACCCATCTCCTGAGTTTCCTGTTGCGGCCCGCTCTCCGTAGGGAGTGCTGACTTGTCACCTGCTGACTGGCGGCGGCTGAAAAGCTTCCTGAGCTTTTGTGTCGGTGGTTCAGTCTCGCGCTGCCCGCCCGTGGTGGCTTCTGGTTCGTCGGCGGTAGTGTCAGGGCCTTGATCCATGCTTTGCTGCTTGCGGCGACTCAAAAACCTCTTGACGCCACTGAGGGGGCCTCTGTTGTCGACCTCCTCATCTCCGGCAGCGTTCTCAGAGGGTCCGACCGCAGATGTGGAGTTCCTGGGCTCAGCGTCCTCTGGCTCGGTCTCCTCGCCTTCGTCCAAGCTTTGTCTTCTTCGGCGACTGAGAAAGCGCCTGATGCCTCCGAAGGGACCAGCGGGTTGCTCCTCGGCTTCAGACTCTCTGACAGATCCTTCCTCGTCCTCCTCGGTGCCAGTCTCCTCCCCCCCCTGCTGCTCCTCCTCGTCGTCAGTCTCCCCCTCTGTGTCATCCTGCCGCATGCGGCGGCTGAAAAATCTCCGAACTCCACTGAACGGCCCTGTGTCTTCGTCTTCGGTCTCGGTCTCGTTGGCGCCGTCATCAGATATACTGGACAGCTCGGCTTGTGATCCCGTAACTTCTGACTCAGTTTCATCCAGGTCGCTCTCGGGCTGAGCTCGGTGGCGGCCACTAAACGGGTGAAGAATGGCGCCCATAGCCCCCATTCCAAAAGTTCGCTTAGGAATTGGAGTGTTAAGCATGCTGAGCAGATCCTCTGGGATGTCAACCCATCCTCTGCTGGCCCTGCCTGCCGCCTCAGCATGGCGAATGTGGCGCTGAGCCGCTTCATACGCAGCCTTGTATAGCGCCGGGGGCATCTGATCAAGGGGTATTTGCGGGGTACCTGTCGGCATTCCCGCTGCGACGTGGGCCTTGGCCATGGACAAGGCCGCGGCGTGAAGTTGTTCCTGCTTCGCTCGTGAATTGAATGTGGCTCCGACATACTGGATGTCGTCAACGGAGCCGACTGCACGCTTAGCATTGAGTTCTGCGATTCGCGTGAGTCGTGCGGCTGGGAGGCCTTCGGCCTCGACGATGCCGGGCAACGGGGTTGTCTCTGCAGCATGATCGTTTCGATATGCGCGAGACGCGCCGCCCATAGCCCCTGAACGCCTTCCTTTGATCACCCGTTGCGAGTCCTGAAAGCCCGCAAGGTCTTGCTTGGCGTTGGTCACAAGCTGGGAGTAGTTCCCTGCAGCACTCCTGGCTCCTTTGTATCCCGAAGGGCCAAGCGAGGTCCGCTCGGTCTTTTTCCCCGGATTGTCGGCGGTGTCTGGTGTTGATGCTAATGATCGTATGCTTTGGGAGCGTCGTATGCTTGCGGCGGCCCCTCTTGAAGCGAACCTTGACGGTGTGATGGATACGTTTTGCCCTAATATTCGGTCGCTCACGCCTGGCGCAAGATCTGGTGGTCCCCGAGAGGTTGCTGCACACGCGCACTGTCAGTCGGCATGCTTTCAGGGGTGGGGTGACCTCAGGGGCTCAGGGGGTTAGACTGACAACTCCGTGACATCGAACGAGTCTGCGTAGACGCTATACCGTTTGCTGTGAGTCAGTCACGTTGCCTAGAAGTCCAGGAGAAGTGCAGCGGGAGTGTACTCACATTTGTCTGACGGTCGTGGTGTCGCCGAGATCCCCGGAGGCATAGTAGGGCTCTATGCTCCGTCCAGTGGGGGGCAGCAAGCGCGTCCAAACCGGGCAGAGAAACTGTTCGTCGAAGTGGAGCCACAAGTGCTCCGGTGAGAAATCGGTGAAGAAAGCAGATGGGCGATCCTCGGGTGCGTGGTAAACGGGCCCTCTGCCGAGCTCCACGATGCGAGCTCGTCGCCAGCCTTCTCGTGTGCAAGCCAGCTTTCTAAGTGTGCACTTGACGCGCGCCAGACGATGAGCGCTGCGTGGTCTTCCCGCCACGCGGGTCCCGGAGGGAGCGACTCTGTGATGGGTCGACGTGATGGCGGCGGCGGCATCAGCTCAGCGACCGCTCGCGCGACGGTCGCGTTACTGTCCTGAAGAAAAACGTGTTGCTGCCGCGGGCTTCGTGGTACGGTGCGCCCTGAATCATGCTAAGTCGACGTCTGCTGCGTTGTGGTGTTTGTACTGGTCACTGCAAAAGACCAACAACATCATAGCAGTTCAACCCCATCAAGAGGGAGACTTATACGCCGTACTGAGCACCGAGTGGTTGCAGGGTTTCCGACGCCCGACGCCGCACGCTGAGGTAATCGAGCCGACGTGGCAGCAGTAAACCCCGTGCTCGGCAACTGCGTAGCGAGGCACCACGGCAGAGGCATTTCGCTAGCGTAGCATAGTAGCTACAGCTGCATAGCCGCTAGTACTGTCACTGGGTCGATCCAAGGAATGTAGATAGGACACCGCGTTAGAATTTCCCGCGGGTGCAACTCTGTATATAAGCGCGGACAGCCGAGAATGACGCCGTCAGCGACGCTGCGAGTCCTGGTCCAAGGGTGTTGGTGCGATTAAAAGTAAGTCGTTGTGAGATAGCCAAAAGATCTATGTCTAGGACTGCTCAATGTACAGAAGGGTTCGGATGTGAAGATCAGCGGCGATCCGTTGGCCGCCGGGGATGCAGGCGGCGGCTGAGCCTCGCTGTTAGAGGGTGTTGGCGGTCCGGCAGATACCACGCCTGCGACTCCAGCCAGGGCAAGTCCGTCGGTCCAACAGGCATCGCGACGTTGCGACACCGCAATGGGCGGGGCGCCAGGTCCAACGGCATGTGCAGTGCGGTCATGTTGGCGGTTCCGAACGACGCCGCACGGGATGGAGGGACGATTCATGTCCTGCCGCGGTTGTGCTGACCGTCGGGCATGTGAGCTGTTCAGCTCGCGTGCCGACGGGTGAAGTGGCGTGACCAGCTTTTCCCTCTGACGCGTGCCAGCTGACACCGCGGTACGGCATGCTGGGTAGCCGCGTGGCGTAATGATGCGATCTCCGCACTTGTGAGGGCAGCGGCGCAGAGGCGTTGGTAGACCGCCTCAGAAAGCGAATGTAGGGCGACCAGTGCGTGCCAGTCATCGCTGATCCCCATCACACTTGGTGGCCGTGCGGCTCAATGGGCTGCGCTTGCGACATGGGTCCGTCTGAGTAGTGCTGTTGTCCGTGCTCCGCCATCTCGTACTGCGACCTGTCGGAGAACTGGCTGTCGCGGACAGTCGGCTGGGAGCCGGGGCGGTAGCTGCTGTCTGGCCGCTGCAGGTCGTCGGCCAGCGCCTCGCGCATCTCGCTGTTGCCCCTGACTCGCACCCTCTCGCCCTGTGGGATGTGGTGCCTGAACCTGACGGACGGAAGGAGGTCGGCGACGTACGAGAAGATGTATAGGCCGTAGATGAAGGAGACGGCTGGTGCGGCTGCGTTAGTCGGGTGTGTGAAAGTCTTGTCGGTGAGAGGGGGGTTTGCTTACTCCACTCAAGCACGCCGGCTACATCGCGGTGGCCGTTCCGCGACTCCGACGCGAAGGCCACGGCGAGGGTGAACTCAACGACGATGAAGATCGCCTTCAGTATGAAGCTGACCTTCAGGATCTTGTGTTCTGGGTAGTTCAGACCCAGGCTGTAGTACTCCAAGCAGACGAAGACGGCGCTCAGGATGTAGCCGACACTGCCAGCGGGCGAGACAGTCAGTGATTGGTTCCAGGGGCCCCCGTTACCTCTCCCCTCAGTCACTCACATGAACAGCACCAGCATGGCATCGTGGACGTTGTTGTGGTTCCACGTGTCGAAGATGGAGAGGAAGATGATTCCGCAGGCGCCCATCAGCGCGAAGAAGATGGAGATGCAGGCGAAGATCTTCTCGCGCCGGTTGGTGTTGGGCGCGAGCTGCCGGGCATGGCGCAGCCAGCGCTCGATGACGAAGGTGCTTGTGAAGAGGGAGGCAGAGACGGCGCTGCCGGTGATGAAGAGCGGCTTCAATTGGAAGGCGCCCACGTCGGAAATGAAGCTGCGGGGAGACGGGCAGGCAGGCAGGCAAGCTGGGGTCAGCGCGTGCTCGTCCTCGTGCTCGTCCTCGTGCTCGTGATTGGGTCGTCGGGTCGCACAGGATGGCTTGGTCAGGGTGGTGAGGGTGGTCAGGGTTGGTATAAAAGAGGAGGCACTCACGCTACATGCTGGCCCTGGTTCATGCTCTTGAGGTGCGGGTGGCCTTGTTCACTCCAATGCCCGATCATGGCAATCAACATGGCTGCAGTGGGCGAGTGGCGGATGTCAGCGCAAGTCTCGGCCGGCGGCCAAGCTTTCAGCACGTGGGTGCGATGCGATGCAGTTTGTTGCTCACCTGTCCACACGCATCCTGCCACTATGGGTATTATCCAAAACGAAATCACCCACATGCTGGGCGAGCAAGCGCTTGTTGCTGTTGCACTGTGCGCTGAACTGGTGTGCTGCAGACAGACCCGTCACTTGCGCAAAGGCGAGTTGGCGTGCGTGTGTGTCGCGACGCTGCGGTGCGGGCTGCAGGCTCGGCTCAGTACGAATTGCTGCCCGTCTGCACTGGCAGCGTGGCAGCGTGGCAGCGTGGCCGAGTGGTGGTTGTAGCAGTGGATAAGCAGCCGACGGGGCAGAGACACAGCGATGCAGAGACGAAGCAGACGGAGCAAAAGACGTTGATGCAGGATTGGAATAGAGACGGAACGGGACGGGACGAGACGCGACGAGGAGCGACAGCCCTCGCTTTTCTCCTCTCCGCCCGCCAGGCGTTGCTCGTGCTGCGCGGACCTAAGCCTCTGCCTGCGCAGCGTCCACGGCCAGCGACCCGAGGACGGCGACGATGACGCTGCTGGTGCCGGTCGTATGCTGCTGGAGCAGGCGGCGACGGCGACGGCGACGGCGGCGACGGCTCTGGCCCTGCCTGGCCCTGACCCTCACCCTGACCCTGACCCTGACCCAGCTACCGATGGAGCTGCAGAGGCAGCGAGGCTGAGCAGTGCCGGCCAAAGTGCAAAAAAGAGCCTCCTGCGTTTCGCGTTCGTCCGCGAGTTCCGGCAGGGCGGCGGGCAGGCAGATGCAGATGCAGATGCAGATGCAGATGCGGATGTGGATGCAGAGGCGGACGAGAACGAGGACAGGAACAGTCCAGGAGGTGGTGGGACCGGGACCGGGACGTGGCTGTATATGAACGCCGCATGGGCTTGGGGCGGGATCAAGATCGAGGCGGAGGCAGCATGAGCATGAGCATGAGCATGAGCATGAGCAGATATGCTTGTGCCTGCTGCGGCCGATGGGTTGGATCGCCCTTCGCCGGCGACCAGGAGCAGCGGGAGACCCCTCGACCGGTTCGTAATCAGGGGCTTGGTGACCCGACGAGCTGGCCGGGAGAGAAGAGAGATCAAGAGAAGGCCACACGGGCTTCGGGCAGCGCAATCTCAGAGCGCTGCAATCGTGCTGACGAAGCAACCGGCGGCCCGCCGTCTGGCCGTCTTAACTCCAGGCAGGCGAGGATATGCAGTAGCAGCCGCTGATGCCGCCGATGCCGCTGATTATCGCTGTGGCCCGCGCGCCCGTTGCTGATGCTGACGACGCGGGCGTGGCGGTGCACTCGCAGGCTGGCTGCGCGAGCGAGTGCAAAGAGCTGCGATCAGATCAGAGCAGGCCAGGCTGCGCAGTGATCCGAGTCTCACTGTGCTGCAGGCCTGCGATGCGATGCAATAGCGGGTGGACGGGGCCCAGCGTGCTCGATGATACGCAGCAGCAGAGATGGCGGCGACGAAGATGAAGATGAGCAGCCTCCGGACACGCGATAGTACGGGCTCACACACACGCGAGGAACCATGAAGCCGTATCATGTCACGGTGATTCGTCGCGCTGCCGACTCAGGTGCACAGTGGAATGTAGCGACCTTCACCAATGCGAGCGCAACAGATGACTCATGCGTTGATGCCGACAATGACATTCAGGTGAAAATCCTGACACCGGGTTATCGCCGCTTTGCGGGCAATTCAAATCCTCTTGCTCTTGGCGGCTTAGGCCTGGTTGTCGACGATTTGCCACCAGCCTTGAAAGAAGCCATGACACGAGCGATGAGCAGGCCAGCAGATAGCGACCACTCAACGAGAGGCGACGTGACGGCAGCCACAATTGACCTGCGACCTCAATCGAATCCTGCAGCAAATGCCAATGAGCCTCTTGTCTTCACGCGCATTCTCACATTGAGGCCAGGCCACGCACGGTCGACGTCTGAGGCAGGTCTTGCTGAAGGTACAAGGCGATATAACTTTACATCACCCTGGCATGGCGTCTGTACTTTCGAGCCTGGAACAGCTGGTCAGTCCCTCAAACTGCGGCATACCGTGACAAGCGTAGGTGCCGCAGGCCACACCAGCCGATCTCATCGGCGCAACCCGAGTCTCACGCGATCGCGGAGTCGGGGACGAGATCAAACAAACTCAGGATCTGCGGTGGTTGCTGCAGAGGTCCGCTTCAGCCTTCCACTGTTGCAGCCAGCGCTAACGGCCCAGCACGCGCGTCACGGTAAAGCCAGGGCCTTCTGGAGTACTAAAGTGCCCTCTACGGTTCCGAAGAGAGACCATCTACAGCCGGAAGAAGCGACACAATCATTGCAGATACAAGCCTCACAAGCAGGGTATTCGTCACTTTCGAACTATATGCATTGTCAATCACCGCTAATCGACCAAGAGGTAGTGGCGAGTCGATCGACCGAGCCCGCGCAATTCCCTGAGCCTAGCAGTGGTAATGTTGGCAACTCCAACCTGGGCACCTCAGACCCGAGCCAACGCTTGGACCTGTCGCTAGGTAGAGAGCGCGGCGGCGGTGGCATCCGAGGGCGAAGCTCGAAATTGGGCAAGCTAGTCCTGCACGACGAAGGGATGAAAATGATGGACTTGTCAGTGTCAGCGTGCATGGCAGTCTGGTGGAATGCGTACGAAGCTATTGACGTCTAATTGGCTATGAATTGTGAGCGACGCCAACGCTTACATCCTAACGCTCCCGCCGTGTTTCTCTCAACTCAGTCAACAACCTTGCTTTCGCAACGTCACATGTCAGATATATAGTGCTCACCGTCTCGTTGGAGCTCGATAATACTGTGACCCGGACCTGCGAACGCGGACGATGTGCCCCTGAGTGCTAGCCCTGGTTCGCCCTACTTACGGACGCCGAGCATGTCTAGGCAATCCAACGGATGGCATGGTGCTAACCAGAGCTCGCGAAAGGCCAAGAGCGGACTACTATTCCAGGCACCGCCTTTCTGCCCTGAAGAAGAAATCCTGCAATTGGCAGTGCACGATAGCCGAGGACTGACGTCGTATGGAGAATGCGGCTGGTGATTCGTAGTCTTTCGCTTCGTTCCACTTCGAGATCGCGACAGGTCGTCAACTTTTGACCACGATCATGCGCACCGTCTGGTCTCGCAGGGACGTACGTGCCTGGCATAACGGTCGCTAACTTGTCATCGCGCCGAACATCCCCGTCGCTCTCGGAGCTCGTCCACGCCGACCTAATCCGCCGCTCACAAGGACTGCGCGGTTGGAGAAGCACTCTGGCACTTTGCGCGCGCAAGCCTGGGCAAGGACCAGCGCCCTGGCGCTCGTCGCCACAACCCTCATCAGCTTGCCCGTCTCCGCCGCCTCGGCCAGCATTACGCAATCTTGGACGGCCTCGGATTGCGCAGCTCGCAGCACGAATTACAGTAGCCAACCAGATCAGCCCTGCACCACTCTGACTCAGAGCACTACCAACTATCAATCGGATGGAACGTGACAATATGTCGGCGCGTGCAAGCGCGGTGTGCCAGAGCATCAGTCATTCGACCAAAGGTAGCACGACCGTTTGCAGGCCACGTTGTTCATCAACAAGGTCTCAGGGTCGGCGCGGTCTTCGTGTTTGGGTGCTCAGAAATCAGCTACGTAAGTTAGCAATCACGTCTAACTGTTGACTCGCA
>JAGYHY010000060.1:0-19757 GCA_024244165.1 Ascosphaera acerosa | reverse complement strand
TCGTCTCACTCGGTCTCCAGCCGCCATGACCCGTGCTCCCCCGCTGACCAGCTCGACAGGCCCTGCTCGAGCGCTACGAATCCCTCGCTGCGACCGCCGACCAAGACCGCGCAGCGATGCTGCTCCGCATCTCGCAGCTTGAGGCCGAGAAGCTCAGCATCCAGCGCGACAACGGCACCATGATCGACGAGAACCAGCGCCTGCTCAACCAGCTCGCCGCGCTCAACCAGGTCCTCGCCGACTCCGACGCCGAGATCCAGGGCATGGCCGCCACCCTGCAGACCGCGCGCAGCGACATGCAGGTGCTGGAGGGCTCCGCCGCGCGCGTCGCGCTGCTGGAGGAGACGGTCGCGCGGCTCGAGGGCGAGACCCGCGAGATGAGCGAGTTGCTCGACGCTGCGAGGGGCGACGAGGCCGCTGCGGTCGCGCGGTGCAGACAGGCGGAAGGCCGGCTGCAGCTCGTCCAGGAGGAGCTGGCGAGGCTCGAGCAGGAGATGTCCGACGAGCGCGAGCGGCACGCGCAGGTCGTCGAGCGCATGCAGCGCCGCCGGAAGGTGGAGAAGGAGCTCGACGCCGCGGCTGCACGGCTCAAGATGAAGGGGTGTGCTGCGACGGCCGAGCCTGTCGTTCCTCCGCCGCCTCGCAAGGGACATAAGCGCGCGGCGACAATGACGGTGACGACGGCAGCAACGACGCTCCGCGACGGTCTACCCGGTGTGCCATCCTCTTCCGACGCCCCGGACGCCCCGGACGTCGTCACCAGTTTCGTCCGCGACATCCTAACCGACAACGCCACGCTGCAGAGCGGGATCGTTGAGCTGCGCGCGATGCTCCACAACTCTAATGACGAGGTGCAGCTCCTGCGCGAGCAGCTGCTGCTGATGGAGCAGTTTACCGCCCAGTCCGCGTCGGCAGCACCCGCTCATCACCACTTACCACAGCAGCTGAATGAGGATGGAGCGCACCCTGCTCCACTGAGCGACGAGCTCCAGGCGTCGCTTGGTCTCGCGCCTGGCCACGACTGCAACACCGACACCATGCCCTCGCCAGCCATGCACGTGCACCACCACCACTACCACACTCCGATCGCCAACACGGCAAACATCTACCTCTCACCCCATCAACGCCGGGGCAGGCGACGACGGACGCTTGCGCCGTCGACCGTACCGTCGCCACAGGACACCGCTCGAGCAAGTGCGGCCAAACACCGAGCCCAGCAGTCCCGATCCTCAATCGCGACAATCATCTCGCAGACCGCGGCTACAGTGCCCACACCGGACGACTACTTGCAGCAACCCCTACAGGCGACAGATACGCCAGCCGCAGGAAAGGCGAGACATCGCAGACGCTGTGCCTCGCAGTCGACAATCGCGTCCATGACAGGCACTCGCGCTCATCTCGGTTTTACAGACTACCCGTGCTACACGAACCCCTCGCTAGCCAGCTCCCCCCAGTCGCGCGGCGACGCGTCGATCTTTTCGACCATGGACGCACGGGGGTTCGAGTCGTCGTGGCCCACGAGCCCAGAAAG
The DNA here is from genome assembly GCA_024244165.1 of Ascosphaera acerosa. Lineage (NCBI taxonomy): Eukaryota > Fungi > Ascomycota > Eurotiomycetes > Onygenales > Ascosphaeraceae > Ascosphaera > Ascosphaera acerosa. Next base: position 18,226 of record JAGYHY010000060.1, on the reverse strand, counting down.
CAGTGCCGTCCTTTCGCCACCTCTACCTCCAGGACGATTCTCCCTGTCGGCGTCGCAGCACCACAGGAGATGTCACTCAGATGCTCCGACTTTGGACACCCGCCCACTCAACGAGGAGGCCGTGTGTGATCTCGCGTCGCCAATCGACCTGCGACGCCTGTCCCTTGGAGGCGAGAACACTGACGCAGTCGATGGCCGAGGCATGACTCATGATGGAACTGGTGGTGGCAGGCCAAGCGTACAACATTCAGACGGGCAAACCAAGGTTACACGAGCTCCCGTTTCCACTGCGCGTGGCTCAGGCTGTAACCGAGCTGAGAGTCGCCGGCCGAGCGTCATGACGGCAGATTCAGCCACACTGCCACGTTCGCGAACAAGTGTCTGGGAGCTTGCTGCCGAGCCATCGATGGACCCGACGGCTATACCGGCGCACGACGGTAGTCCAGCTCCTAACAGTGGGGCGCCAAAGCACCCGCTAGCGCAGTCACATAATAGTGACCAGCCTTACAGTTCACGTCATGCGCTGCGACGGACGCCGACGCGGGTCATCTCAGCCACTACTCCGACGACCCATCCTCCTTCACCGGTGTTAACGGACACCAATATCATCGCGAACGCAGCGACGCTAGCAGTGACGGCTGATGGTCATCAAACTCCGCATGATATTCTGCATCAAATTGCAGCCGCACTGGAGAGATCGCCAGCTGATGCCGACCGTGGCGCAGTCTGCGCCAGAGTGCAGGCCACGGAGACGACAGTCACGTCGCCCATTGATCAGGGCAGGTCACGCGCCGATTGTGACTCTCACGCGCGACCACAACCACAGTCACCCACTGCATTGGCGTCCGACCGTGCAGCAACTTCTTCTGCAAGGTCATCGCACTTCAGCATTGGAGGCTGGGTGCTAGGGAAGTGGGGCGTGATGCCGACTCGGACGAAGCGAGAAGGGACAGCAGACAGCAACGGTGCTCTTTCGGCACCATCTGGCACGGCAGCCGACGACAGGCGGCCCTCATCCTCACCGACGGCAAGCCCGGCTAGAGGCGACAGCCCCCGAATGGCCACCGTCACAGGCGCCCTGGCCGATCCGCTTCTTGCAATGCTTGGTCGACCGACCGGCGTGAATCAGAGGGGCCCTGTGCCAGGGCTAGCCCCGCCGCCCGAGGCCCCAACGAGCCTGGAGCCGGAGGTGGATCGTGCGCTGCTGGCCGAAACTCTCCAGGAGTGATCGTTCTTGCAACGCCGCTTTGACACCCCTGTCTCCTGACGCTGTGGTCGCGCTGCTTTTGCCAGATGGTTGGTGAAAAGGAGCCATGATGTGCCAATCTCACGCTGCTCTCCTTGACCATGTTACGACTGATGATTGATACCCCTTTGACTACTCTCACACTTGAATCATGATATCTGGTATATTATATTACTATCCTGCGAGGTTACACACTACCATCAGTCTCGCTAGGTGAGCGCGGTCGACCCTTCTCCGAACCGTAACTCTGAGCTAGGATCGCCGGACCCCTGTATGCATGCCGCTTGACGAACCAATAAGCAAGCACAAACAGCGATAGCCCACCAGTGATGAGGCAGGTGTAGTTCATGCTCGGGGCGTCGACGGGTAGTGCTGCGGGGAAGCAGAAGATGACCACGAAGACGACGATGAACGCGCAGGCCACGCTGTTGACGACGAACCCGAGTGCTCCATGCATGAAGAACGCGCCCCTGGCAATGCCCTTGCGACCGCGCAGCAAGTTCGGCAAGATTGCGATCAGGTACGAGATGGTCGTCATGACGACGAATGCGCTGACGAAGGCAGTGAACGCCGTGTCACTGCCCATATAGATGCAGCCGAGAATCGTCGTCAAGAAGCCGCCCATCAAGACGGAGTAGAAGGGATTTCGCCATGTCTTGCTGACGTGTGCGAACAGTGGACTGAACGGTACCGCATTGTCTCGCGCCAAAGCGAAGTATAGGCGACTGCTGGTCATGTAGCACCCGACGACCGCTCCCATCAGAGGAATGAGAGTGATGACGGTGAGCCCGATGGAACCTCCGCGAGTGCCAGTGACCTGGCGGTATGCCTCGGTCAGTGGGGAGGCGTACGGCGAGTTCAGGACGAGGTCGATGTCATGAATGCCGTAGAACAGAGCCACCAGATAGCAGAACCCCGTGACGAAGCCGACTGCGTACTGCGCGGCCATAGCGAGCGGGATGTTCCGCTGTGCGTGCGGGACCTCTTCTGCTATGTGAGTGATAACATCAGGCGTGCCGACGGCGAACGCGCCATTGAGCATTCCAAGGCAGAAGGTAAACCCATCGGACCAGCCAACACTGTTCTGCCAGTCACGCCATACGAAGTGGTCGGTCGCATACGCCTGCCCGTTGACATGCGGCATGACGGCACACACGATGATCGTCACCAGGAAGCCCGACACAACCACGATCCCGGTGACGAGCTCAATCGTGGGCAAGAGTCTGTTGCCGAAGGCCACCAGAGTGACGGCGGCGAGCGTGAAGACGATGTACGTCACGAAGACATGCCATCGCGCCGGCTCAAAGTCAGGGTGCATCAGAGCATATGCCGAGATGATCTGCTGCGCCACGACCTGAGCCGTTGATGCGGCACCGAAGATCCAGGCAAGGTAGTTGATCCATCCGGCAAAGAACCCACAAGGTCTGCCGTATCTGCCTCCGGTGATTGAGGCCCAGTCGTAGACTAGCGAGAAGCACGTGTCAGTGGTTGCGGTGCCATATTGGCGTCTGCTTGCTGGGCTTCGGGCTCACCTCCACCAGAGGTCGGGATAGCTGAAGACAACTCCGCTAGTGACGCGGCTATGAACCAGTAGAAGACGGATGCAGCGATGCTGGCCCAATGGTTAGCCGAGTCGTCTGAGACGGGCGATCCGACCACGCGTCAACTCACAACTCGTAAATCACCCCTGGCGCACCGCCGTTATACATGGCAACAGCCTGGAGGGATCGCCGCACGTTAGCAGCCACGATAGTCAGGGGTCCCGCTGCAGCTCATGCTATACTCACAATGCTCCCCCCTAGAGCAACCCAGGTATTACCGCTCGTCAGGGCAAGGCCGCAGATGTTCCACAGGCCAAAGTTACGGTCAAGCTCCTGCGCATGGCCTGATTCGTTGACAGGCACATCGGACAGCGCCTCGTCTGCTGCCATATCGGCACTGCCCACCACTCCGCCGTCCTTCTCGTAGCCCATCTCGTGATCTGCGCTGTGAAGACTGTCCGACCTGCGACCGGCGAGGCCCCCTGACCTCGGTGTGCCTGGTCAGAGTTGTAACGGGCGAAGACTGGGATGGCACCGCAGGCGTCGTTGCCGATGGCGAGCGAGAGCAAGACGGACAGGACCTCGCCAGCAGGGTGAGCGCAGGCGCAGGCCGGGCATATGAGCGTTGATGACGACCCCCATGGTCGAGACGGGAGACGCCCACGCAAAAGGGCCCACAGAGACGTCTTGAACGATGGCACGCCAACCCACATCTGCAAATTGGCCACGCGATGGTGAGACGTCGATGGGGTCCGGCTGAGCAGGTGATTATGAAGCACACCATCTCGCGCGCGTCAAGGCCAGCGAGTCGCAGCCCCGACTGGCCGCCGCCCGGCCATCCTGCGCGACCCGGCCTGGTACACTGCCAGAACAATGGCGACTGGCGAGCACGATCGGACGTGTCTGATGCGCACACTTCGTCGGGCATGCCCTGCAGAGGCCAGCAGTCGCCCCCGCGTGCTGCAGCGCACAGCACAGCATCTGTGTGGTGCGCAGTCAGATACATGGCCGCTCAAGCGTTGGTGGTATGGTAGCTATCAGGGGTTCCCAACGGCACCGTTGCGTCGGTACCGCCGACAGCTGGGCGTCATTAGCCGAGCAGCTCCACTCGCAGCCGCTGCGAACAGGCCAAGACAGACGGCCAACCCCCTGCTTCGGGGCGGGAGGACGGCGCTGAACCTCGTGGGGACTGAGGCCGCTCGCTGAGGTGCGCAGATGTCGCTCGAGTTGGCCAGGCTGGCTGGTGATGATTGGCGGAACTGGCGTCTCGGACTCCAGATGCGCGCGCCGACTGGGCTCAGCGGCCATAGCGAAAGTTGCTCTGCCTGCGACAAGGACCGATTACGATGCCTGTGGAGAACCGCATCCACCTGTGCACCGCCGTGGGACTCTGAGACTCGAGGACTTGACTATCGGTGTGACTATCGCAGGATCGCTGCCTCTCCGCCCGACCGTTGTGGCCGCTCACTGCGATCGCCATCGCCTTCATGGGTGGAATTGATGGCTTGCTCTGAGGGCATCGAGCAGCGCATGGCCGTACCCGGCAACTGTCCAGATGAGGCGCCTTCCGACGGTGATCGGCAGTTGACAGGTCTCAGGTTCCAGGCGCAGGCGCATGTCGCCTCGACAAGGGCGATCGATCTCTGCATGGGCTACCCTTGATAGCGAGGTCCACCATGACGCCGGTGGACGCAGCCGAAAGTGGACGAGACGAGGCGGTGCGAGGCATCTGGCCGAGATATGCCTCGCGCATCTCGCAGGGTCTCTTACCCATGCCGACTGGTCTTGATGCAGACGTCAATCAGCCCTGCAGCGCCCTCCCAGGACGCAGGTTTTCAGCGCCCCTGTCTGCTGGCGGTCACCTGTGCCTCGAGCACATGTCCACGCCGGAGCAGCACTCAGGAGTCGAGCATTGGCGCAAGCTCAGGTGCTACATCGCATGCGGTCTGCTGCAGCAGACGTGTCTAGCTCAATGGTCTCACATCGCTAGCAGTCGCCAGTGAGCCGTCAAGTCACCGCCAGCTTCGTCAAAGGCACTCGCAGCTCTGCACCTCCGTCATGGCAGAAGGCACCACCGCAGCCTTCCGCCACGAGTTCAAGGTCGAGACTTGGACGCTGTTCGGCATTGGGGTGTCGCTCACGCTGCTTCGTGTGTGAGTAATGCAGGTCTGAGGTCAAAGGGGGTCTGCAGTACGGAAAAGCTCGCTGATACTGTTGCTAGAGGACACGAGCTGTACCGCTTCGGCACGAAGATACAGTACGACGACTGGCTGATCATCACGGCGCTGCCCTGGTACACCATCCTCTGCGTCGCGATCAACAAGATCATACAGGGTGGAGGGTCCAACTATTTTCCTGATTCCGACAAGGTCCATGACTTGACGCCGGAAGATGTCCGTCACAGAGAGATCGGCAGCAAGTGGGTGATGGTCAACGAGCAGTCGATGATTTGGTGTGTGTGGACATGCAAGTTCTGCATGCTGCTGATGTACAAGCGCTTGACGTGGGTTACATTCGTCTGCTGCAATCGTCAGAGCCTGGGCATAGACTGATTGCAGTCTCCGTTTGAGCAGCCAAGGAGTGTCGCGCAAGACGCTGATGATCAAGGCTGTGATGGCGTACGCGGGCCTCGGGTTCATCGCCAGCCAGATCGCCTTCTTCGCGGAGTGCCGGCCATTGAGAGGGTATTGGGCTGTCCCTGCTCCGGCTTGTGAGTTACAACGGTCGCTGGTCCTCCGCAAGCACACTTAGGAGGGTTCACTAACGTAATCGCGACAACTCCAGACGAGTGCTGGGCGTACTTCAGTTTCCAGGTGGTCGTTGGTGTTTTCAACATCACCTCAGACATTATCGTGCTATGCGTGGCCATCCCATTGTTTCTGCGGCTGTACTTGCCCATACAGCAGAAGATAGCCCTGACGGCTGTCTTCGGGATGGGAGTTTTCGTTATTGCTGCGTCGATCCTCAACAAGGTCTTTTCGCTGGCACCCAAGCTCATGAACTACACGTATCTGAGCTGGTACTACCGGGAGGCATCAGTGGCCTTGTACGTCGTCAACCTGCCGAACCTATGGGTGATGTTGCGGCGCCTGTTCCCGAGTGTGAGGTTGTGGGGCTACCGATCGCGCAACTCCAACAAGGACAGCTCGTCGGCACTCCGCATGTCGGGCTTCGGCGGCAATGCCTCGAGGGAGGATACTGAGCATCTCAAAGTCCATCAGGAGTTCCGACGCTGGGACTGCGAGGACGGGCTGAGCTCGACTTCGCCGATCTGCAGCGTTGAGACCACCATTCACGTTGGCAAGGTTTGACGGACCTTCACGTCCGTGGTTGATTCAGGGGAGGCATGACTCTTTTACTTTAACTCCTTGTGGCTGTATCTCCAAGACTTTTGATTCGTGACCGGCAATTTGACTGGTCCATGAAGCACTCTTACCTGACACCTGAGCGGAGCAGTGACACGGCGGCGTGCAACCTCGCTGTGAGGCGACTGTCCAGAGCCTGATGGTTCTCAGGCAGATCTCGTCCCAGTAGCTGACGGCCCAGCTGCAAGGGCAAATGTCTGAGTCTGCGTCCTGCCGGGACAGGGACTGATGCTTCTGCTAGCCTGGGGACAGCATGCTGCAAGATTGATGAGACGGAAGAACATCTTTCGTATATCTAGTTGGAAGTATGTGCAGACCGGGCTACCAGGTTACAACGTGAGCCAAGGAATAAAGCATTGCTCACCTTTCTCCTGGTCTTGTTACTTCTGCATCAGAATCTAGACTTATAATCGGAGGAGCCTATTCACCTTCACAAACACGATATGGTCTTCTACATGCTCATCCTAGAGATCGTTGACACTTCATTACTACAAAGACATAGTCACACTAACAATGGGGTATTTTTGGTGTCCAAAGCATCAGATCGCGGGACTCTGGTAGATTCGGCGGGCATGAAGCCATTAGTTAGAGCGACCCTCACTGCTTCGCGGCATCAGCCTTCGCAGCGGCATTGCCCACCTCAGACTGGACCGACGGCGTCTGCGGCAGGCCAGCACGCCGCTGACCCATGATCACGTCCACGTCATAGCCGTGGGATGCAAGGTACTGCCTGAAGCGAGCGTCCTCGTAGGTGATGGTGTCCTGGCCAATGTTGGGGAAGAACAGCAAGACCACGATGCAGCTGGCGATGCACAGAGAGCTGGAGACGAAGAACGGGTCCTGCCCGGCGCGGATGGGGTTTGGAGCGCGCTTCTGGATCACGGGGAAGACGTAGGTGCCGACGAACGCACCGACCTTGCCGATGGCAGCGGCTATGCCGTAGTACTGCCCACGGATGCCTGTCGCGCAGGACTTGCTCGCGACAAGACCAAGGTTGTCACCCGGACCGAACTCACCTAGGGCCAAGAAGATGCTATGTCGGAGTTAGCGCTGCACGCGGCAAGTCGGGGAAGGTGGCGGGGGCGTTAGAGTCCGAGAATTGGTCTTACCCGTAGACGACGACGAAGGCCCCGACGTTCTTCGGGGTATCAAGCCATCTGTAGCAGCCGGCCATGATGAAGCCGATGATCCCCTGAAGACCAACGCCGATGGCGATGGTCTTCTTGGGGCCGATGAAGTCGCTGACGAAGGCGCCCAGGAAAGAGCCGGGGATGTAGAAGAGGTTCACGACGGTGTTCCACCCAAACGACTTCCACATGGGTGCATCGGCCGACAGGACGATAGACAGCCAAGCAGATGAGTAGATGCCGAAGGAGTACGCGGAGAAGTCATAGACGAACCACACGAAGGAGACGCACAGCAGGCGCCACCAGTACAGCTTGATGATGAGCCAGAGCGGGTACTTGTGTAATCTCTCCTTGTTGAACTCCTCGGGCTCGTTCAGCTTGAAGCGGAGGTAGAGAAGGCTCAGGGGCGGGATGACGCCCAGGCCAAGCATGATACGCCAGGCCAGCCGCAGGTGGTTCTCCGTGGTGATCAGCACCACGATCATCGGAACGATTGCCGAGACCACGAAGCCGAAGTCGATCTGGAAGTTGGTGAACAAGACGAACCAGCGGTTGCGATGGCCCTCCTTCAACTCGCCCGTGGACTCGGCACAGGCGACGCTGCCAGCGGGATACTCACCGCCGATGCCAATGCCGAGGAAGAAGCGGTACGCTGTCAGTGCAGCGAGCATTCCCTCGATGCTGCCGCCTGCCCCGTAGGATGCAGTGCACAGAATCGCGAAGAGAATCAGGATGAGGGTCGACGCCATCAGCGACCACTTGCGGGAGTAGTGGTCACTCAGGACGCCAAAGAAGAGCTGCCCCACGACTGTCCCCGCGAAGCTGATGCTGCTGACATTCTTCTGAGCGGCAGAGTTGGCATACTCCTCCGGGTAGATAGTCTTGAGGATGGTGTTCACAGATCCGATCACCTGCCACGAGCGTCGTGTCGGCGTTAGTCCAACCTGACACGACTCGCGCAGCGGTGCGCCAGGTCAAGTGCTTCAGGGGCCTACTCACGTTACTCAGGTAGCCGTCGGAGAACAAGCCAGCACCGCACGCGATGACCGGCCAGCTGCGTTCCCAGCGGCTCTTGGCGACGCTCGCCGTGGACTGGCGCTCCATGTCGGAGGCGCTGTCGGCGGCGAGGGTCTTGCGAAGCTCGCCATCGTGCGTCTGCGGGTCGGACAGAGTGGTTGACGCCTGCACTGTATCAGCAACAGAGTCGCGATTGGCATCGGTGGACGACGGGCGGCCCATCGTGAACGTGCGCGATTGGCTCCGGCTCAGACTCGAACTCAGACCCGGACTCAGACTCAGGGGCGAGGAGCAGGCAAGGAAGGCACGGCTGTACCGGCAACTAGCAGGGAAGGCGCGATGGAGACTGCGGCGGTCGGTCGCTCTTGCTTGCTGCGTGGGGACAGCGCTGGTCGTGGTTGCCGCTTATGGGAAGTGCGGTGCTCGTCGACTCGGTCGGTTTAATTGGCCCGATTGAGCTCAGTCTCGAGTGGCGCGTGGGGAAGAGAGAGAGAGACAGGGACAGAGACACCTGAGAAGGCCGGTGGGCGAGCGAGCGCGTGTGCGCAGACGACGAAGCGTGGTTATATCGAGTCAGGGGCGTGGCCCGGTCCTTGTCGCGTTGGGAGGGAGGCGGGACGGTCGAGCGGCGTCAACGATGGTCACGTTCACTTTCTACGGTCAGGACATGCATGTCACTGGCTGGGGCGAGGCAACGGCGAGGACGCAACAGAGCCAAGGTATGAGACCACGTGCTTCTATCTTGCAGTCGAGATGATAGCTGAAGCGTTGCAGGGATCGGCCTGACAACGGGTGAGGCAGGGCGGGGCAGTGCAGGGAAGGTCAGGGCAAGTGCGTTCGGACAGGGATGGAGGGGGACCTGAACGAGCACGAGGACGGGCGATGATGATTGAAGGCGAGCGCCCAAACGCCCCAATCGAGCACTCGGGGGGCGCGCTCACACCGTCCATTGATATAGCGCCCTCGCCAGCACATGTTCCAGCGTCTCGCTCGCCGGCGTGGCGGTGGAGGAGTAGTAGAAAAGTTGCATGGCGGAAGGTCCTCGAAGCTCCGGCCCCAATGCGCCGAACTCAAGTGCAGCCCGCGCTAGTCTGGTTCAGGCGGTGGAGACCGCGCTTAAGCGCCTCTCAGCGGCAGAAGTGGGACCGGGGCGGGCCAGCGGTGGAGCCGCGGTCGGCTAGCGCGGGTGGGCGGGCACAGGGCTGAGCTTGAGACGCCGGCGGCAGGCTGAGCCTGCATGGCGCTTGGGCCCCTGAACGGCGCTACACCGAGTCGTTCCCAGTCGACGCACACAAGCCACAAAGTATCGTGTCGTAGGTTGCAGTAGATGGACTGAAAGGGTGAGACAACGCTCTCGAGGGGAGAGGGACCGTCCAAGTCAACACCGTTGCCCATTGCTGGCGACTCACAGTCCCGCGAGCACATTGAGGTAGCCCTCCCGCGTCAACCTGGCCAAGTCGATGTAGACGACAGCGTCCTGGGCGGCCTGCGGCCGAAGCTCTGGGGCCCGATGCCGATGCGAGGCGTTGGCATCATTGGTCGGAGCCACGTTCGCGGCCGTCGCGCCGGCGCCAACAGCTAGATCGGCGAGGTGCTGCAGGGACTGCTCGCTTTCCTGATCGGCATTGCCGCCGCCGGAGCCCGCAATGTCTGCAGGACCAGTGGTGCCGGCGTCAGCTTGAGGGGCGGGAGCAGTGGTGGGCGGAACCGAGCCAGCGCTGTCTGCCAGTGCGACTGCGGCTACAGGGTCACTGCTCGCTTTGGCCAGGATCAGGTTCACAATGCTGGCGTCCCAGCCAGGGGTTCTGAAGATGCTGGACCTGCCGGACTCCGCGCAGGCTGCTGCGGCTGCTAGCCTGCTTCTCGCATCGAGAACGGCGCGCAGTTTGCCGAGAGACGACCATGCATCCTTCTTGAAGCTCTGCGCGGGGTGGTCTGTCAGTTCCAGCAGTGTCAGTGCTGCCAAGCTCAGAACATGCACGTCGAACGGCGACTGGCGCGGGACGTCGTCGCCAGTCGATCTGCTCAGCTGCTGTCCGTCAATATCGCCGAGGGGACAGCTATAGTGCTTGGCAAGCCGGTCAACAAGTACACTGGCAGCATACAGTGCGCCCGTCGCATCACCGAGGTGGACATGCCTTCTCACGAGCAATGCGATAGACCAATACAGCATCGGAGAGAGCGTCAGGCGCACATGTGTGTCTGTCTCAGCTGCCATCGATGGAGGGACGTCAGGTTGATACACATCACCAACTCTGGCGAGCTGGCCAAGCAAAATCCTCCGTAGCGCGGGGCTGGAACAGACGTTCACAGCCGCTAGATCGAACGCCAACCCGTAGATCTCCGAGAGGACAGTCGAGTATCTCGCAAGCTGTAGCTGACCGGGGCTTAAGCAGCCCTCATCATTGGTCTCGGCAGAGGCAATGACAACGGACTCAAACACGTCGCAGGTCCCAGTCGCAAAGGCATGCCAGCGAGTCATGATTGCGGTGGCAACCCACAGCCTCCTTGCCACTGCAGCATCTGTGTCGGATGCCTCGCTCTCGCCACTGACACATTTGCTATCAACTCCCCGCTCACCGTCGGCACCGGCATTCTCTTTGCCTGTCGACGGGACGTATCTCCTCAGCACCTGATACTCCTTGCAGAGCCAGTGACTCAACACACGCGCCTCGTCAAGCAACGTGCTTTTTGGTAGACCGTTGCGACCACGTAGGTTGTCAGGGCCCCGGGAGTCAGCCTCAATAGCCATCAGTAGCAACGTCATGGCAAGCACCATGTTCGTGGCTTGATTCCGAGTGCTCACGGTCGTCGTGCGCAGAAGCGTGTAAAGCCTGTCCTGGGCGTGCTGGAGATCGTCCTCGTTCGGGTCGAAGCCAGTCTCCTGCAATGCTTGCTCAGGGGGTCTGTAACTTGTCTCATTGCGGGACTTGATCGCATCAGCGACTGTGACTGCGAGCAAGCTCTGGGCGAGCATGCTCTGGATGTGGCGAGGGCACTGTGACATGATCTGATCCAGGTATCGCGGACTCCGCGGCAGCACAGGATAGTAGCCGTGGATGTGGGCGTAGTAGCGGTCGAGGGCCTGAGGATCCAATGCGATTGCTGATTCAGGCCTTCTCGCCGTGATGGCATTGCCTTCGCTCGGTCCATCGTGGGTGAAGGCAGAGTTATGCAGTGGAGACGCCCAGAAAGGAGGCAACCCCGTCGCCTGACCATTTGCGGTGACGCTGGATGTCTGTGCATCAGATAGGCTCTTGTCGACTGAAGTGCCAATGCCATTCTGGACGACCCACCCACCCACACTACTTGGCGACGGCTTCGCTGCTACCACGCCTGGTGTCTGTGCAGCGCCAGACACTTGAGGGTGCAAGTATGCATGGTTCAGACCCTCCGAGATGCTGTATGTCCGCTTCTTGGTCAAGCCCGACTGTGCGGGGGCCGCCTCTACCATCAGAGTATGATCGAGGGCAGCTGGCGAACACTCCTGGAAACCTTGCGACGACTGCGAGTGTACCGCGTGGAAAGGAGGCTCATGGATAATCTCTTGCTGTTCATGCTGGACAGGGCTTGCAATCGATACCTGCTGCTGGGTTGGATGCAACTGGCTTTCGAGAGTGTTGATGCGCTCGGCGAGCTCCTTGATATAACCCTTTGATGGCCCCCTCTTCATCGGCACCCGACTGAACTCGCAAGCACTGTTCATACGCCTGCAGTTCGTGCAGCTTTCCGCCCCAACAGCAGCGGAAGCATCGCAGCGGACCTTCTTTCGGCGGCACTCGTCACACGCCCGTGAGACCTTACTGCGTTTTTTCCGCGCACTGTTCTCGCCGTATGATAGGTCGTGATGCGGCTCGACGCCAACTTGCTGACTGGGGGGAAAGGCGGCTGTCGGCGAACTGCTGAACACCGAGGTGTGTTGGGCGAGTTGAGCGCTGGCATGGTGTGCAGCGTCACCGGGCTGTGATTGCTGCTGTGGATGCAGAACAGCCTGAACGCCGTGCGAGGCTGTATGCGTGTACACCTGGTTGTTCTGCGCAAGCGACTCTGTAGCGGGTGTGTGAGGCTGCTGAAGCGGCTCAGACTGCAGCTGATGTTGCACGTGTGGTGTTGGCTGTGGCTGTGGCTGTGACTGTGGCTGTGAAGGTGGCTGCGGCTGATTCTGAGTGTGTGGCGGTGCGACGGCGACCTCAGTGCTGGTGTTAGGCGACTGCGCAGAGCCAGTGGTAGCAGTGACAGCGGCAGCGGCAGCTGCAGCAACAATGGCATCTTGCGACAGATGCTCGGACAGCTGCAGATCCGCAGCATCGATTCGAGGGTTGGATCGCAGAGACTGGAGCGCCTGCGCCTGCGCCTGCGTCTGCGTCTGCGTCTGGGCTTGCACTACCGGACTCTGATCCGCTGTCTCTGCCGCGGCGGGTGCGGTAACATTTGACAGCCGATGTTGGTCATGATTGAGCTGCGTCGATTGCAGGTGCTGCCCGGCTGACTGCTGCTGGTCAGCAAAGCACACCGTTGTGTTCTGCGACTGCCCGATATTCGTTGGCGGAGGATAGCTCTGGGACCGTGGTATAGCCTGAGCATCAACAGGCGGCGTGGCTTGGGCAGCGCCGCACTCTGCCGTGCTGGCGAGAGCGGTGGTCACCCCTTCCGGTCTGCCACTCTGCTGCATGATGAGCGATCGCAGTGACGACTGATCCTTCAGTGCTGTGTTCAGAGCCGTCGAGTCAAGTCAGTCCAGGCCTGCATCTCTGTCGCGAGGCCTGCGACCTGCCCGGGCCTCGTCCACACAGCGTGATGCTGCTGCGACCATTAGCGGTCTGCCACGGTTGGGTCATCGTGCGATGCGCTGCTTGGTTGATCCTGAGTGACGGTGACGGCTTACAGGTTGCTGGCGACCCTTTCTGCTGCGTTGAACGCGAGGTGCAACTCCTGAGAAAAAGGGGGGCAGAGGCCGATCAGCGCAGCCGCAACTGCCGTCTCGGTCTTTCACTTGTCGCGGATTCCGTGCCTTGCCGCTGTACGGACTGTCTGGCGCAGCGCGTAGCACCTGGCGTTCGTCTCACCTGGCCTGAACGTCTCGGTGGTTTGACTTCTTCCATGTCCGGCCGGGCCGTGCAGTAAATCCGGAGGCGGTCAGACTCGGACTCGGACTCGAACTCGGACTGTGAGCCGCGGATCGTGCCTCATGTCATTGGTCGGATTGCCGGGCGCGGGGAGATACTAGCACCGATCGGGACTAGCGCGTATTTCGCGGGACTGAGGAAGGGGCGACCGACGCCCGAGAGCTCCTTCCCAATGTGGCAATTGCGACTCCTGACGGCAGGAGCGATCCTCACCCATGGCCGCGCGTCTCAGTCTCACGCTGACCGAGCAAGGAAGGAAGGAAGGAGGAGGAGTATAACCGCTGCCCCGGAGACAAGCATGAGACTTCATTGTGCGAGAGAGACGGTGACTCCAAGGCCAGGTTCGGGTCCTCAGGCTGAAGTTGAGATCCAGTCTCGGGAGACGTACGGCATTGTCAGGCGCGCCTAAATAAGGGAGGCTATGCGCACGCTGAGCGCATTGACTGCGGCGGTGTTATGGTCTGTCACGTCCAGCACCATGACCCTTGAGCAGGTTCAGACTGTCTATCTCAGCGAAGTTTCGCGAGGGTTTGGCGTGGGTTGCTGGCCATGACAATGTCTGTCTGGACCAGCTAGACAGCCCCTGAGCGAGGTCGAGATAGTACTGGAGCGTGCCATGCCCCCTCTTTGGAATGCCGGTGGTCGAGATGGCGCTTGCCTCACGCGGCAAAGGGGTTCGTGAGCTGACACGGGTGCGATCAGCAAGTCTGCGAACCGGATCCCTGATTGACAGGGCGCCGCTTGAGTTGGATTTCACAGCATTGGAGTAGAGCTATCGCAACTGCCAGGGACACGACGTGTTGACATGTACATGGTAGCCCCTGCACCTGCCGTGAGGTCCACAGCGCGCAACGGGCCAGTTGTCAGCCACTGCCTGCTTCATTGTCGTCGGCTCTTCTCACGATGCTAGCTGCGAGTCCACTGGCCCACCAGCTGAAGGTGTCTCAGACTGGTGTATCGACCAGGTCACTGGCCAATCGGTAGTATTGAGGCCAGTGCCCGCATGGTCATGTGGTGGTCCTGGCGGCTGGACTGCGAGCGCGGTTTGCGCTGGGCCGTGCAAGCCCTCGTCCAGTAACGACTGGTGGGGGACGTAGGACGGAAGTAACGACGGCACTGGGCCTACTCCTAGCGATGTAGTCAAGGCGCCACTAGCTGACCCGAACACAGGTTGAAGAGACTCTGGTGCCGATGACAGTCCCACTGGGCAATTGAAGTTGTCAGCGAGCGTCTGAGGGGTATATGTCCACTCGAGTGGCCGCATGGCAGTCCATGATTGCAGATCAGGGTCGCTGATGTACTGATCACTGTGCGGTGAATGTGTGATGGCGTCCTCGACCACTCTGCCAGCCGTCGTTGGAGTAGGGAATGGTAATTGCTGCCGTGTCGCGCTAATAGTGCTAGGGTCCGGGTGATATGAAGGTCGTGTCTGCGACTGCAATTCTCCCAACCGCTCGAATGGAGGACCAACCGGTGCTGAATGCTGATTCCCTGGCGCTGTAGCAAGCGATACGCCATGACCGGCTGACGCGAGAGGTGATCGGGCAGTAGACGAGCCATATCCATTGAGGTAGCCGACATCGTAGTGAATCTGATACGCCGTGGTATGGTCGTCATCATGCGCACTAAAGTGAGGCAAAGCACTGAGAGTCTCGGTTGGCGCCAGTGGCGGTATCTTTCCGTCCTGATTGATGTCCTCGCTTGACCGGCCAAGCCACATATGCACGGGCGCGTTGACAGGCACGTTGGGAGACGTTCGCACCGTGCTGTCAGGAATCAACGCTGCACTAATGGGCAAGCTGGCATGGCGTGTCTGGCTGGCAAGGACTTCACTCGTCTGCGGTGTGTGCTGCGATTGACCGCAGGCAGACACCGGCGTCGCAGGGCTAGAGGGTAACGAGCGTGCCCTAGCCGCCTCTCGCTTGGCAGAGCACACGCAGACAGCGGTGTGGTTACAGTCACAATGACCTTTCCTGCACTGTGGCCGGTAGTAAGAGGCGCCGTGCGCAAGTGGCGTTGTAGGCGGTCCAAGGGGACTGTCTGTACGGGGAGGCGTTGGTCCGCATTCACACCTGACGTGGGATGCACGAGACCGTCGCAACCGACGGCAGTGCTGGCACTGACTGACAGGGCGACCCTTCTTATTGACATGGACGAGCGGTCGATCTGCTAATAATGTAAGCATTAGAACCTCATCGAGTTGCCCGGAAGTGTCAATCACTGACCGGCATGATTGCAGCTGCTCACCCGATGCCCACGGATGCAGGCATTGCAGGCCCATTTCTCTCCGTCAATGAGCATCTGAGCGATAGTGGTGAGCGGTGGCTCAAGAGGCAGGCGATTTTTAGTCGATGCGACCACGCTGGTGCCTAACGTTGAGTCGGAGGAAGAAGGCACCAGTGTGAGTCTGCAGCAGGAGACTGGTGAGAGAGCTAGCTTCAGACGAACGACGGCCTCGGAGCTATGCTGTGGGAGGGCGAGGACAGCGTTGGTGCGACTCGAGCTAGCGTAGCCGGGCGAAGCTAGCAGCAGCCAACTGTTTCGCGGTCTAATCAACGCCCCGATGTCGAACAGCTCGCCAATCGCGTAATGCCTGATCGTTCGACAGATTCACGAGGGCGTGCTCCGTGGGTGCTAACTTCAGAGCAGCTTGATTGTGCCCAGGCAAGCAGCACGACGGTCGGCGACTGGACTGCTGCGACCGTTGACAAAGCGAGACGCGATACTGATGCGTCGACGCCACCTCCGCTCTTGGCTGAATGGCAACAGTAGTGGCGTTGTAAAGCAGGGTTGCCCGTGCAAGTACCCTCTGATTCGAAACAGCTCTGAGCAGCTCGGCGAGCTGGCACTGCTCGTGAAGTCACTGAGCTCAGGCGAGACTCAAGGCGATAGCTGCGATGACCCTAGGCATGCGCGTGCTGTGCGCCTGAGTGCGATAGTCAATCCGGATGATGGAAGATCCCGACATCGCAAGTCCTCAGCTCTCCACCGCCTCCAAATGCCCATCGGCGAGCCCACGGCCCATGACGCCGCCGGCAGCATGGAAACCAAAGGACATTGTCATGGTGATTTGCTAAGCTGGAGCGACGAGAGGTCGGCAAGGCGTCGTGCTATTTCCAAGGTCCGTCCGAGAGCAGCGGTCAAGGTGCGGCAGCGCGGTCTGGCAACCACCTGAAAGAGCTGCCTTGCTCGCAGCTGTAGAGCAGACGGCGACGACAGCCATGCTGCGTGTCTGGGGTCCAGGGGCCAGCGACGGCGGATCTATAGGCGAGCCGGCTAATGGATGAGGAGCAGTCGCCGAGACGGGGGATCCATTTTCCCAAAAGGGCAATGGGAATGTGAGCGGGGGCGGGTCTGCCCGAACAACAGAGAACGTCTGCCCGAACAACAGAGAACGTCTGATCTGTCAGTACCTTCCCCAGTGCCTCACCCGAGGTAGCTCCTTCATAGGAGCTGACCAGACGGGCCCAGTAGGGTATATTGAAAGTCCTCAACCCACCTGTCTGTCATCACAAACCTGTAATACACACACCAAGCAGCAATACAAGGAAACATCTTGTATCAACAGGTTATAAGTCCTCCGCGTGACCGCATGGACATTCTTTGATATGGGTGATCTGGTCAGGCTTGCCTACCAGGTGGCAACCAAAGTCCTATGTGGTTTTCAGTGTAGGCATTGGTGAGGTCTGTCGATTGTTGGCCGCTGGCCAGACCTTGGAACAGATTCCTTGGGGCAAGCTTGCCGTGGGAGCCGCTATCCGATAGCGTGTCTGCGGCAAGTATCCTCCTTCAGCTTAGCTCATGTTACAGTGCTCAAGCGCCCTAACAGGTCAGTGGGGGTTCTTTGTAGCGAAAGGTTGCTTGAGAAATTCAGACAAAGCAATTAAATGACGGGCTTGCTCACGTGGTACGCTGCAACAGCAAGTTCCGCCAGGATGTGTGCTATTGGGTTTACCCTTTGGCTGTCCTCTTCCAACAAACTGCTTCTGCCTTCTCGGGGGTCCGAGGTTGATTGGTCCACCGGCCTGGCCGTTGTGATCTCTCTTCCCTTGAGGTAGATATCTGGTTGATTTTGCCAATAGTCATATGCTTGTCTCAAAGATTAAGCCATGCATGTTCAAGTATAAGCAATCTATACTGTGAAACTGCGAATGTCTCATCAAATCAGTTATTATTTATTTGATAGTACTTTTACTACATGGCTACCCGTGGTAATTCTAGAGCAAATACATGCTAAAACCCTTGACTTCGCAAAGGGTGTATTTATTAGATAAAAATCCAATGCCCTTCGGAGCTCTTTGGTGAATCATAATAACTTAACAAATTGCATGGCCTTGCGCCGGCGGTGGTTCATTCAAAGTTCTGCCCTATCAATTTTTAATGGTAGGGTAGTGGCTTACCATGGTGTCACGGACCAGCACTCACCCAGCATTATCTCTTTGTTCGGACGTTCACGCACAGCCCTTAACGCTGTACGCTCACGTCTCAAGGCCGGTGACGCTGGGTGAAGCCGGCTACTGAAGCCACTCCGACCCGGGCCCCTTGGATGGGGTAAGGCCGGAGCTTGGTCACCAACAAGGATATCATCCGTCACCCGGCCTCACCCACCTCCTGCACTGCTCGCCGTGCATTCTATAAGTTACACGCATATATCCCAGGCCTCAGTTCACACGGTGAGTCACGGTGAAGTCTTCTTCCTCTTCCGCCCATCACCTAAAGGTACCATTGACCCGGCCCTCTTACACCACCCTTCACCCTCGGTCACCCGGCTCATCAATGTCCGCACGCTCATTGCATGGTGTCT
>JAGYHY010000059.1:0-19764 GCA_024244165.1 Ascosphaera acerosa | reverse complement strand
ATCGAGCTGGACGATGTGTCCATGGCTGCGACGCCGTGCAACGCGTCAAGCAGGATGCACAGCAGCAGCTGCTGTGCATGGAACACCCCGTCCACCATGTTCCGCCATGGCTGCGCGGCCAGGCGCCCCCGCCCCATGTCCCCGACCACCTTCGCATCCTCTCCACCGCCGAGTCGCGGGAGAGCAAGCCTGCGCCCGGCTTGTTCGTCGACCAGCCCATGCGCCTCAACTTCATCGACCGCGACAGGCGCCCTCCTTCCTCCAGGTTCAGGCCTAGCTCCATCGCCGAGCCAAAGGAGTAAGCAGGACCGCACCCTCTTACCTCCCACCAACCATGAGATCTACCGCTGACCGACCCCCTCTTCCCCCCCAGAACCCACACAGTCGCCGTAGACATCGACGAACAAACAGGCAACAAGCTCATCAACGAGTACGAAATCATCGGCGAGCTCGGCCGCGGCGAGCACGGCAAGGTCAAGCTGGGCGTCCACGGCCGCACAGGCCGCAAGGTCGCCATCAAAGTCGTCCAGCGCTACTCCAAGCGCAGGCGCCTCGGCAAGCTGGGCAACCCCGAGGACAAGGTCAAGCGCGAGGTCGCCATCCTCAAGAAGGCCAGGCACCCCAACGTCGTCAGCCTGCTTGAGGTCATCGACGACTCGAACCAGCAGAAGGCCTACATCGTGCTCGAGTACGTTGAAAACGGCGAGATCATCTGGCGCAGGAAAGGCCTGCCTGAGATCTGCATCGTCGATAAGAAGAGGCTTGAACGCGAGAAGCGCGGCGTCGCCGACACCCAGTCGTTCATCGCTGAGAGCCAGCAGTTCGTCAAGTACGCCCGCCTGCAGCGCGAGCGCCTGCAGAAGGAGCGCAAGGCGCGGCGCAAGCACGGCTCGCACAACAGGCCGTTCAACCCGTACGGCTGGAGTCTGGAGTTTGGCGGCGACACCGACGAAGAGCTCGCCTCCTCGGACGAACCCTCTCCCGAGTCCAAGCCGTCGCCGGACTCCTCCGTCGAGGCCTCCTCGCCATCCGAATGGCGGGCCGCCATGGAGACGAACCGCTACTGGCCAGACTTCGTTAGGCTCGGCCGTGACGACGAAGACGACCTCCCCGTCTTCGGCTCGCCCGATCTGGCGGAGGAGCCCGACGACTGCTCGTACGTGCCCTGTCTCACCATGCGGCAGGTCCGCAGCGCGTTTCAGGACGCCGTTCTTGGTCTCGAGTACCTCCATTACCAAGGCATCATCCACCGCGACATCAAGCCCGCCAACCTCCTGGTCTCGAAACACAAGCATATCAAAATCTCCGACTTCGGCGTCTCCTACCTGGGCAAGCCCATCCGCGACGACGAGGACGGCGACGACATCTCGTCCGACGCCGCCTCCAGCTTCGACGACGCGCGCGAGCTCTCCAAGACGGTCGGCACGCCTGCCTTCTATGCCCCAGAGCTGTGCTATGCGGGACCGGAGAACGAGGGCGAGCCGTACGTCCCGCCCAAGATCACCGAGGCGATCGATATCTGGTCGCTGGGAGTCACCTTGTACGCCATGACCTTCGGGCGGCTCCCGTTCAACTACGACGAGCATAGCCTCTTCCACAACATCGTCCACACCCCAGTCTTCGTCCCAGAGAAGCGACTGGTGCCCGTCGAGTCGAAGCCACCGCCGAAACACGGCAACTCGGCACCCGCCTCGCCACCCCGATCGGACGTGCGAGCTGATGAGGAGCTGGTGTACGAGCCCATCGACGTCGATCTCAGGGACCTCATCAAACGCCTCCTCACAAAAGATCCCGCCCATCGCATCACGACCAAGGAGATCAAAGAGCACCCGTGGCTGCTACGGGATAAGGAGCGGCCGGACCGCTGGCTCGCCGACACGGACCCGTCGAAGCAAGCTGGCGGTCACAAGATTGAGGTCTCCCGCGAGGAAGTGACCCAGGCCGTGACGAGGGTACCCTTCATGCAGCGTGTCAAGTCCAACGTCGCGCGCATTGGCAGCTCTCTGTTCGGAAAGGGCATTGGTAGCAGCACCAGCACCATCACGTCGCTCGCAGGCGGCGATACGTCTACTAGCAAGACGAAGGAGAGCAGCAGCAGGCTCAGCACTGACGGGTACACACACACTCAGACGCCCTCATCAGGGTCGCTGCTGGGAATGTCGCGCAGCCCGAGCGCGTTCTCTCTGTCCGCGCGTCTGGGCTTGAAGGCCAGAAGCAGTCCGAGCAACGTCGACGTGGTTCAGCAGCGGCCAGCAGGTGAGCAGCACACTCCCTCTGAACCCCTGCCCGCTCGTACCATTGATGATGGCCAGGAGCCACCCGCTTCCGTTGGCTCAGCCACCACTGGCAGCGGGGTTGGCACGCCCACACACGAGCCTCGCGGCGATGGAGCCAAGGACACTAGCAGCGATGGTCATGAGTCCGACGACGACTACGACGACGATGACGAGGATGACGGGGCCATGTTCTTCGGCGGTGGGGACTGGGAGGAGGAACAGCGGCCGCCTCAGCCGTCTCGATTCGGCCCAGCACCTCTCACAACTACCTACGACTCAAGCTGGCGCCTTTCCACTGCTGCGACAGACGCACGACCTGCTCAACCCCTGCCTGTGGTCAGTCCTGAAGCCAGCCGACCGCAGTCGCAACTGTCGTGGCAGCCTCAGCCTTACTACCGCAGAGCCACCAGGCAGTACTCCGCCCGCTATGACGACGTGAGTCCGCCTGACCGGAGGTTCGATGTCACCTCCGGCAGCGACAGCGCCGGTGGCACGTACACGGGCCGATCAAGCTATGATGTGGAGGGCGCGCGCGCTCGACTGGACGAGATCACCATCGGGCCGGACGATACGCGCGAGACGGCGCTGTACAAGCAGCGGCAGTTCCAGCAGAAGTACTTCCATCCGTCGCTCGCCAGCAACAACACCGGCGACAGTGCCGGCAGTGCTGCTGGCGGTGGTGGTGGCGGCTACGGATTTGGCGCGGCCTCGTACGCTTCCAGCCGCGGCTCAGACTGGGGAGAGTACTTGACCGCCCAGCACGACTCGCGAATGAGCATTGACGACACCTACCGCGAGGAAGATATGCCCGCCGTGCCGGTTACGCGGTCACAGTCGCCACCGTCCGCACCGCCTGTCTTCTCTTCTGCGGCGTCCCATCGCACAGGTACCTCGCGGACGTCGCTCGTGCTTCCGGATGCCACACTGGCGTCACCTGATTCGTTCGTCACTCCGTACGAGGATCCTAATGCTGTTGCGACGAGACAGCGAGTGCACGTGCCCGTTCCTGATCGTGATGAGCCGCAACTGTACGCGCGGTTCATGCCGAACACGCGGTCGCTGGGAATGTCTCCTACGCAGTCCGACCTTGCCTCAGAGGTCTCTTACGAAGAGGAAGAAGAATCAGACGAGGAAGACGGCATGCTGTATCTGGGCAGAGTTTCACGGCCGAAGATTCAGATGAAGAAACGGGAGGACGGGGCTTGAACGGTATTTAAAGTACATGTCCGTCGCGCATCTCAGCATGCCTTCGTCGACTTGACTACTACACAGCCAGCGTCGACGGCATTGGCAGTGGCGCGCCACACTCATCCAATCATGCAGACACAGCGAGCACCAATATGTATACGTGGCATTCAAGATACCCATTTGGCAGATCACTTTTTCCTGCCGCCTACGTCCGTCAATGACCACGAGTTCATCTTTCACCGCGTCGCTGTTCTAAGGGAGGTCGTGCAACCGGGGAGAGACCCGGCCTGGGTTCGGCGGACTATACTGATTTGCACATATCATGCTGGGACTGGGATTTTAGGAATGGGGTCTGAGATTGAGAGACGGCGAGGATAGGCCCGGTCGTCCCTATATGTAAATAGTGTATAACTCAGCAGCTCATCGCAGTCGTCACCATTGCTGTGGCTGCCGATGTCTCTATGGCTTGAACGCTATTGCATCATGCCTTGATGGTCCGTCCACAGAAGCTCGCTTTCCCAGGGTGTAGCAGACACGCCAGTGTAAGTGCAGCTAGTCTGGCATTCGGCAGGTTGATTATGCTTGGTGATACTCTTGCAGTATACCAGTGGCCGCTAGTCAATCGACCAATACACATGGCTGCAACCTCGAGTCTCACTGTATGCTGCTTTTCGCGAAGTCTCGCCACCGACCGCATGACCAACCGTCGGTTCGACAATGAGAAGATCGCTTACGGCCCGCGATGTATAAACGGGTGCTTGAGGGCCTCGAGTGGGGTGCACCGCTTCGCCGGATTGAGGTTCAGACACATGTCGAGTAGGTCAACGAATAGAGCAATCTCGCGCGCGTCCGCATCGTTCATGCGACTCGTCTCTTTCCCCATCAGCCGCGTCTTCAGATCCTTGGTCGGCTTCTTGAACGTCATGACCTTGGTACTCACGCGGCCGGTGAGTTTGTCTTCCTCCACGCTGCGGAAGTTGAGATGCTCGTCGAAGTGATTGTATGTGAGAGCGCCTTTTCGCAACAGCTTTGGTGGAAAGGCGCCCCTGCATTCCATCATGACGCGTAACATCTGGTTGTTCGTGCGTCCGGTGAACAGGATCTTGCCTGTGTAAAGTTCGTACAAGGTACAGCCGATGGACCACATATCGATGGCGTAGTCGTAGGGGAGGCCAAGGATGATCTCGGGGGCTCTGTAGAAACGACTGACGAGGTATGGGGTAATCTCGTTGTCTGCTGTTGACGAGGCGGAGCCAAGATCGCAGATTTTGAGCACGTTGCGGCCTTCGTTGACAAGAAGGTTGTCAGGTTTGAGGTCGGCGTGGAGGATGCCGCATTTGCGAAGAAGAGTGAGACCCAGGAACATCTGTTGCGCATAGACGCGGATAGCGCGGAGATTGATGCCGACGTCGCGACCGAACTTCCTCAGCACTTCACGAAGGTTCATGCTCAGATTCTCAAAGACGATGCATAAATGATCTTTGTGGATGAAGTGGCGTAAGAACCGGACAACATGCTTGCGATCGTCTGGATCAGCGGCTCTTAGTTGCTGAAGGATCTCAATCTCCTTCATACCCGCTTTGCGCATCGTCTCGTTGTTGCGGATGATCTTGATCGCGACCGGCTTGTTGTCGTGAGAGTCGATGGCACGGACGACTGCTGAGAACATACCTCTGCCAAGGTTCTGAGTGACGTGATATCGGCCGCTGAAGAGCTCACCCAGCATGACATTGTAGTAGCCCTGCGGATCATCCCAGTTGTCCATCATACTCACATCCAGTTCCTGGCCGCCAGGCCGTTGCGTCGGCTCAGCTCCAGCCTTGTCAGGGGGGGTGTCAGCGAACATGTCGTCAGCATCGCCGTCATTGCCATCATCAGCAAACATGTCGAATGTCTCGGCTAGCTTTGGGGGCTGCCCGTGTGGCTTCGACGTCACCAAAGTCTGTTTCACAGTTTTGGTCTCATCATAGACCTGAGACGGGAGCTCAGAGCCATCATATCTCTTGTCATGCTTAAGTTTGTCCTCCTCCACGTCAACAGTGGGGTTGTAGTCCACTGCAGAGGCACCCTCCGGCTCATGAGCTCCGGGTTTGTGATCAGTATTGGCGAGCAGGTCGTCGCGAGACAAATCCAACGCCAGGGGTGTCGTGGGCACAGATTCTAGGCCGGGGCCAGTATGACTGGCAATTGTGGACTCTGTAATCAGAGGCGTTAGAGCATACCCACGCGCAAATGAGGGGGCGTGGCTGACCTGCATTAGTGGCTGCTGGAGACGTAGCTGTCGAACCGACCTCAGCACTCAGAGACACTCTTGCGGGCACTTGCACTGGCTGTCCAGTGGGAGACGCAGTCGCTCGTGGAGGCTCCTGCTGTTGACGGAACTTAGCTAGAATCTCCTCTCGCTTTCTGCGACGTTGCTCTATCAGAGCAGCCTCATCTAGCTCAGCCTCTGGTTGAGAAGCAGTCTGTACTGCATCCTGTGGAGTATCCGCCACCTGTGTCCGGTGCTCAGCTGTCGCAGGCGCAGCGTTCGTAGCTCCTGGAAGACGATGAGTGTTCGTCGTCCGGGCCTCACGTATGGCGATACTCATGCCCCCGGTATGTCGTGGTGGAGGCGACGATCGGCGAGCCTGCGTACCATTCTCACGCCGCCTCGCAGCATGATCACTGATCGGCAGCGGAGGTACGGCGGGCGGCTCGGCCTCGTCATCATCCACGTACCGCTTCGGCCGTCTGGGATCTGGCAGTGGTGAACGACCGCGCTCTGTGCGCGTGTGGCGATTGCCGTGACCGTAATCGTCGTAGTCATGGTAGGCCACGCGCGGGCGGCGCTCATAGTCTCTGTCGGACCCATGCCGTCGCTCACCTCCTCTGTCTCTCCGATCGGAGTGGTAGGAGTCCGTACGACTATACTTGGCTAAACGTCGGCCATAGCGAGCGTCGTCCGAGTCTTCGTCGTCGTAACCATGACCGCCTGCGTACCTCCTCTTCTCTCGCGGCGCCCTATAAGGCGAGCGCGATGGTGACCTCGCATAGCGAGTACGGCTCACGGAGGGAGAGCGGCGACGCCGGTGCCGTGGCGGGCTCTGATGATGTCTGGTGAGACGGTCAACATTGCTGTCTTTGAGAGCAGTGGAATGCGGCTGAATCGCGTCCGTGTGCGGGCCTGATTCAATGATCTCACCCTCAGAAGCCGCCGACGGAGACCTCAGCCGACGATGGGACGACATCATCTGTCAGAGACTCGCGACTGCGATGCGATGGCCAAGCTCAAGCGTGCCCGCCAGCACCACGCCTGGGAAGCTCATAGCACGCTGCAGCGCGATCCGCTTCTGAGACAACCGAGGAGGGACGCGGTTCGTTAGCTCAGCTTGCAATGGCAGGGAGCGCGCCACGAGCAGCAGCGCCCCTCGGGTACTAATGCACTCAACGAGGTGTCAAACCCGGCAAACAGGATATACAGTACTGCAGAGCCACAGTCGTACCGCGTCGTGCCGTACAGGACGCTGCTGGCGAGAATGGGTTCAATCACAGCGGTCACGACTTGCTATGCTCCCTCTAGGCCCCTGATGCTCCATGAGATTGCTTACAAGCCGCCGAGTCAGCACATGGCAGTGAGCATAGCCATGGAGTCTGTCCGTGCAGTGCAGCGTTGGAGCGACGTCGGAGCGCGGTCTGAGGCGGTGACGTTGGCAGATGACTATGCCGTCCCGGGCTAGGCCGGATCGGGACTAGCTGTGGTTGGAAGGATACTGGATGCCTGAGGCACCTATTGGCCGCCAGAGTGGCGATCGATGACCTCTTTCCCTTTACAGCACATACAGTACATACAGTACTGAGGAAAGACAGTGGCACACGCATGGTGATGGGCCATGGTGCTCACCGCTTGCAGGGCGGTGCAGGGGGTCGTAGTGTACAGGCTGTGCATGTCTGGCAGCGGCACGCAGGCCAGGCTGATAGTGGTCGGGTCCAAGCAGCTGCGCTGGAGGTTGGAGCTATGGTCCGGCATGGATGAGGCTAGGGGCGCAGCAGTTCAGATGATGGGAGTGATGCTGTGTCGGGGAGTGCCTGAGTCCATCAGCCCTGCCGGCTCGAAGTCGCTGTATGCCTTCGCGGTGCGGAGACGCCCGCCTGCTGGCGGTGCTGTGTAAGCACTGTCGAGTCATGGACTGCAATTGAGCAATGACCGTTCGACCAGTCCACGTCCCCCATTGATCTGGCAGAGCAGTCGCGAGGGGCTCAGGCGTATGCAGCGAGCCATATCTGAGTCGAATGGCGTGGGATTGCATACAATTCCGTGGGGGACGTGGGCGACTGACCGCGACAGGGTCGTCGGCAAGGCCTCGGCTCGCCCACCGCAGACACGAAAGCCGCGGCGCGAAGCCGTGCTCAGAGCCGGCGAAATGGCTCGACGTGTCTGCTCCTCGCGCTGCTGCCGCTGCGGCTGCTGCTGATGGCGCAGTGGTCTTGCCTTCTCCTCCTTCGCCTCCCTCGGCCTCATCCTCGGACCCTCGCATCACTGCGCGATCATGACAGTTGATCGGGATCGAGACTCGGTGACTGATGTAGCATGGTGACAGCCCAGATTCAGACCCATGGACGCCTTTGGACCGCTAGCATATACGCGCATGCCCGCCGTGCTACCGCCGTCTTTCTTGCCCTCAGACCGTCTAGCACAGTTGCACGTAGTTCGCAGGGACACTCTTGACGACACCATCCCTTTCCACGTCGCTCCAACCGTTCCCACTGTCCTTATTGACCAGCACGAACTTGTCGCCATCTTTGAAACTGAACTCGGCATCCGTGCGTGCTTCGTATGGATACAGCGCGACGACATATTGCAGTTTTTTGGCGCCGCGCCGCGGCGCGACGGCCGGTCCGCGGCGTTTACCCGCTGCGCCAGGTCCGCCAGGTCCGCCAGGGCCAGCGCCTGCGGAAGAAAAGGTTGCTATGAAACCGGACGAGCCGTTCGAGCGGTTTGACACTGGCCGCATGTGGCTCTGACTGGACGCTGTAAGGTCGACGTATGATGTTGGCACGAGTCCCGTCGAGGAGCCACAGCGGACTCGCAGCCAGCCCGAACCATCATCAGGCTCGACAACGGTGACCTGCGCCCCTGCATCGACGCTCATCTCCTCGGCATCTGTGGCGGTGAAGGCGTAGAGCATCCGACCTGCGGGCGCTGAAAACGGGCTGTCTGCAGCAGAAGCGTATTGAGATGGGGGTGGGGCCAGGACAGACTTCCTTCTCGCAGTGGCGCCCGCCGATTCTGAGATGACTTCGTCGATGCCGGTCCCGGTAGCGCTTGTGCTTCTGTTCAGCCCTGTCGCACTGGTCCGCGAGCTGAGCGACGTCATGGTGTTCTGTCTCGTGAGCCCAACTCCTCCGGCCCCCACGTTCTCGCTACTGCTCGCGTTCGCCGAGGAGACGGACATGTCACCGTTGGAAGACGCCTTGTTGAGGCTGCGCTGGCCAGCGGTCTCCTGTCGCACTGCCTTCAGCTTCTTCTTGTCCTCCTTGCTCATCTCGCCAGGGCACGACGCAGGAACCTTCATCTCACACTTACTGTGGCATGTGAAGCCACAGTCTTCGCAGGCCAGCCCCTTTGCGCTGAGACCCCAGATCCGCTCGCCACACAGGTCGCAGTTGGTCGGTATCTTGAAGGTCTGGCTGCGGAATTTGTGTCGTTGAGCGCCCTTGGACAGGTCGCCGACGGTGGTGGTGATGATGGCGACTTCGGCGGCGCACGCTAGCAGCTTGCGGTCGAGGGCGTGCAGCTCCTCCTCCATACCGAAGAGGCTGTGGACGGCGTTGACTTCATTGCCCTTGGCCTGGCCCTGTTGGATTTGGAAGCGATGCTGCTTCTGTCGTTCGACTTCCGAGCGCTTGCTGTCTGCCTCGGACTTGAGCTGATTGATGGTGGACTTGCTCTTGGTCAGGACATTCATGAGAAAGACCTTTGCGTTCTCATCCGTGACCATTGCGGCGTCGTCATGCCAGACAGGGCTGGGCTCGAAGGGGAGGTCGGCGGGCTCAGCATATGCGGGCACGTTGTGCTGTGCGAACAGCATGGAGTCGAGTTTGGGGTCGTTGCGCGGGATCTCCTGGATGACGTGGGCGACCTGCTCCGATTGCTTCTGCAGCATGTCGCGCTCCAAGCCCATGGCCTTCAGCCAGAAGTCATTGGTGGCGGCCACGCGGATCTCATTGAGCTGCTGCAGACCATCGACGACCTCCGGGACATACTCATTGTAGTAGCGCTCCTTGAGCCTGTTGGTGACGTTGATCTGGATGAGGTAGGTGTTCTTCATGTTGTTCATCTCCTCGATCTGCTGCTGGAAGGCAGCCTGGGCCTTGTTCTTGCCATTGTCGTAGGCAGCCTCGGCCTTTTTCCGCTTGTTCTCAACCTCCTGGCACACGGCGTCGTACTTGCCCTTCGTCTTGCGCAGGTCGGCGTACGAGGCGTCGCGCTCCTTCTCCAGCTTGGCGGCATAGTCGGCATGCGCCTTGCGCAGCTCATCGTAGCGCAGCGCGTACCAGCGAAAGGGGTCAGCGACGTGCTTGACCAGGTCGTTGGCGTACTTGTCGCGCTCCTGGGCGGCGGCCTCGACAGCGGTCAGCTGGGTGATCCAGGTGGTCAGCGAGGCGGCCTCGAGCGAGCCGGGCGTCATGGTCGGGGTGTCGCCGACGCTGAGCGAGCTGGACTTCTTGGCCTTGCGCTCGTGGTACCGGCGGCATAGCTGGATGATCTTCTGGGCGTATTCCTTCTCAATGATGCTGCGTTCGCGGTAAAAGGACTGGACTTCGTCGAGCCAGTCGATGCCGAGGGCGACCTACAGAGTGTAGGGTGAGCGGACGTCGACGCCCATGTAAGGGGAGGGGGAGATGTAGGCGTACCCAAGCGTTGACCGGTTTGAAGGAGTCCTAGGAGTGTCGTCAGTACGGAGGAGTCGGGTATGCAGGAACCGAGCGTGCTTGCGGCTGGACAAGGACAAACAGGCGTGCGCACCTTTAGCTCAGCCCCGAACGACGGGGCGTAGGAGTAGTCTGCCGTCGCAGCCATGCATCCGACCGGCAGCAGCCGCTATGAGCGATCCGAATGGGTATGCAGGATGCCTCGAGGCTGGAGACGCGGGCGTTGCCGTCTCGTAGCAGGCGTCTACAGTACGGCGGTCGAGGCAAGTCCGGCGGCGGTGGTGGCACGGCTGTGATACTGCACGGACAGGCGTCGCCTACTATGTCCCGGGACTGGTGAATCAAGTGGCGCTCTGAGCTCGACAATGGTCTGTCGGGGTGTCGATGGCGGTGGAGTACTCGCAATAGCAAGGTCCAGCTGCAGCTTGCTCGCTTGCTGCTTGCTGCTTGCTGCTCAACGAAGAGGATCTCTCTGCGGTTCGGATGCGGCCAGGCACGGTTCAGATGCCAATCGCACACGCTGTACGAGACTCGAGCGTGTGATTCAGGTGGTGGTGAAGACGCGACAAGCTCTCCCCACGCGCAGAGAAGCTCCAGATCAGCACGGCCAGCCAGTCGGAAGCAGGCAGAGCAGTCGACACAGTAGAGAGGACAGAAGACAGCGCGCGAGCGATACGAGAGGCAAGCCGTGCGTGGGACTACCAGGTATGCCGTACCGACGCATGATGGGGGGCGACCCCGCATGCGTGCCATTGCGTCTGCTGCTATTCTAGTTCTACTCACAGGCGGATCGCAGCGCCCGTTAACCACGAACGATTAACCAGCTTTAACCACGCGTCGTTAGCGCATTCTAACCAGCGCGGTTAACCCGCAGGCGAGGCTGAGATCGTTAAGCAGCGACGGCAGCATTCACAGATGCTGGCAGCCTCACCACCGTCGACCACGTCCAGCAGAGAGCAGACGAGGCCTCGTATGGCCAGTGGCTGCGGCATTGGGGGGAGACGGAGACAGCACCTGGGAAAAGGCCTGCGCACTCGCAATGTCGCTCTCCCATCCTTCGCTAGCGCACCCTGACAGCGCCGGCCTGGCCGATCTCAACCTTGACGGCAGCGGACTGCCCCTCGCCGCCACGCCTACGCCTTCAAGCAAGCTGCCAACCACAACCACGACCACCACCTCCTCCTCCGCCTTGTCCAACCGCCTAGCGCAAGTCCTTTCCCGCTCCTACCTCGACCCCGACATCCGCCGCACCCTCGCCACCCTTGACGCCCGCCACATCCAAAACACCCCCTCGACGCGACGCCAGCTGCGCCTCGACATCCAGCGCGAGGCGATTGCCCACAATGCAGCCATCATCGCGGACTTTGGCCGTGTCGCGGACCAACTGCGCCGCGTGGGGGAGGTCGTCGCCCGGCTCGACGGCGTCTGCGCGGAGATGCGCCGCGATGTCGACCTCGCGAGGCAGGACGCCGCGCCCGTGCTGGAGGAGTACGTTGCGCTAGCGGAGGCGCGACGGGAGACGGCTGTGAAGCGCGCGCTGCTGGACGCGTTCACTGACCGCTTCGTGCCGACCAAGGAGGACGAGCTGGTCCTGACGTCGTCGTTGTCGGCAGCGTGGTCTGACTTGCCCGACGACGACGGCGGCCACGACCCGGGCAAGGGCCACGGGGGTGAGCGAGGGCCTGTCAGCGACCGCTTCTTCGCCGCGCTCAGCCGCGTCAAGCGCATACGGCGCGACTGTGAGGTGCTGCTTGGCGCCACGGAGAACCAGCGGCTCAGCCTGGAGATCATGGAGAAGACGTCGCGCCTCCTCGACGCCGCATACCAGACGCTGTACACGTGGACGCAGCGGGAGGTGCAGTCCCTGAAGCTGGAGGAGCTGGACGGCGATGTGCAGGACACGCCGCGCCTGCTGGGCCTGCGCGCGCCGTTGCGCCGCGCGCTGACCGTCCTCGCTGAGAAGCCGCTGCTGTTCAGCCGCTGCTTCGACGCATTCGCGGAGCTGCGCGACCGCGTCTTGTCCGACTCGTTCCAGGCAGTCAGCGTCGCCGACCTGTCCGTCGCCGCGGACCCCCTGCGCTACGTTGGCGACGTGCTGGCCTGGGTACACTCTGCTGCTGTGTCTGAGCGCGAGGCCCTGCGCCTGCTCTTCGTCGCTGACGATGGCGAGCTGGTCAGGGGTATTCGGGCGGGCATCGAGCAGGAGCCCTGGATGGCCGACGACGATGCAGCGCAAGGCCTCGCTACCGCGCCCGCGTCCGCCGCCCCCTTCGACTGGACCAAGACCCTCAACGACCTGATCGACCGCAATCTGAGCGGCGTCACCCGCTCGCTCCGCCAGCGCGTTGATCTGCACCTGCAAAGCCAGGAGTCCTGTACCACGCTCTACGATATGTCCAACCTGCTTGGCTTCTACGAACGGACCTTCGCGAAGCTGGCGGGCCAGCAGGCAGGGCTGGTGACTTGCATGCGCGAGTTGCGTGCGCGGTGCTCAGACCGCGTCTTCGAGGTCCTTGATGACACCGTCGCACGGCTGGAGAAGGACCCTGCCGCCACAGCTGTCCGCACCGGGTCCGGAGCACCGATTCCGTTCGTGCCCGCTTATCTCTCCGACGGCCTGGCGACGCTGTCCAAGCTGATGAAGGCGCATGCCTCATCGTACGAGGAGACTGAAGCCTCGTCGGCGGACACATTTGCGCCTGTCTTGTCGCACGCCCTCACGCCGTACTTTGGCCTCGTCGAGCGAAGCGTCGCCTCGTTGCCGAACAACACGGACAAGGATAAGACAGCCAGGCTCGTCCTTGCAATGAATTGCGCGCTGGCTATCCAGCAGACGATCGAGCCGTACCCATACGCAAGTGCAGTCGCAGGCGCTGACCTTGACGCTCGGCTGCATGACCTCCGCGAGCAGCTTTGCGCCTCGCAGCATTTGTTCCTGCTGCGCGAGTCTGGCCTCGATCTGCTCATGCAGGATCTGGCCCCGTTCTTGCGTGCGAAACAAGCAGCACGTACTGACGGTGATGACGATACTACTACTGACGCAGCCCCCTCGTCGCCGTCGTCGTCGTCGCCAAAGCCGCCCAGCCTCACCACGATTCCGTCCCTGCCACACTTCCAGCCCGCCGCCCTCATCTCCATCAGCCAGCAGCTGGACATGTTCCTGCCATCCGCCCTCGTCGATGCGACTGAGAATCTCAAGCAGCTGAGCAGCACGGCGCTTGCTCGCAGCGTGACTGACAGCGCGGCGGAGATGTTCATTGCGGACTTTGAGGCCGTCGAGGAACTGATAGTCAGAGCGGACGTCGCCTGTGGGAAGGCTCCTGCCAGTGCGACTGCGACGGAGACTGGCAGCGAGGAGGCATATGATGAGGATGAAGATGGACAGCCGGCCGGTCTGAGGGCGCTGTTTCCGCGAACAACGGGGGAGATGCGTGTTTTATTGAGCTGATGCCATGCGCATCGTCCGTACATACGACTCAGCGACCCCCTCGCCCCGGCTCCGGGCGGCGACGCCACCGTGCACTCAGTCGCTCATATGCACGTTGAACGGGTCTTCGTCCGCGCGCGAGTACTCCACCTCGAACTCGTGTCCGCCCAAGTCCAGCGCCCCAACCAACCCTTCCGTCTCCGCCCTCTGGACGATACCTGCCCTGGCGAGCGGCCACGCGGTCTCCAGCTCCGCCGTCAACCTCCTCAGCAGCTCGCCCCTGACGAACCCCCTTTCCGAGTTGGAGTGGAAGACCGTCATCACGCAGCTGCCGCGCTCGATCGCGGCCAGCGCATCATGATGGCTCATCTCGCCCGTGACCAGCAGGTCCGCGACTGGCTGGCCGCCGTTGCGCAGCAGGACCCCGGCGCCGGAGCCGGGGCACAGGCCGACGGTGCGGATCTCCGTGACGTCGTCGATGTGCTTGCCCTGCGGGACTGCGAGCGACAGGGCGCTGCGCCCGAGGTTGTGCAGCAGCCTGTCCTTCAGCGAGCGCAGGGTCTGCGGCTCGGCCAGCCGGACCAGCCTGCCCATGCCGGCGCCCTCGAAGCCGACGGGCGGGCTGGCCGTCGGCTCCAGCGGCTCGCTCGCGGCAATCAGCTTCGCGCGCGCCGCGCGCAGGTGCTCCGGCTGCGGACTGTCGGCCACGAGCACCTCCGCGAGCCAGTCGCACATGCCGTGCGGGGCGGCGTCCAGGGCAGTGTGTGGGCAGTAGACGCTGATGCCTGCCGCGGCAAGGCGGAGCAGCGACTCCTGCTGCGGGTTCGCGAGCGTCAGGGCTTTCAGCCCGCGGAAGATGATGGGGTCTGCACGGGTCAGAGAGGGCGCTGGTCGGGATGGCTGGTGAGGTGCTGTGGAGCAGACGCACGGTATGCAACGACGACAGAGTCACCGCGACGGATCGCTTCGTCGGCCACCGCTCGTGTGAGGTCGGTGGTGAGGAGGACGGAGTGCGTCGTGCGAGGCGTCGGGCATGGCGCGTGGAGGAGCACTGCCGTTGTTTCGTTTCGTTGCGTTGCGTTGCCGGATGGTTAGCTGAGGCGAAGCAGCGCGAGCGGGGCGCTCTCCCCATCCTCGGACTCACATCCCGTATTATCCCAGCTCTTGTCCGCGATTGACTCCGGGAAGCTGGTCCGCGAGGACGACTCGAGTCAGTACTACTATGCCGGCGTTCTCCTCCTGTGACCTCTCCCCCCCCTGCACGGTGCTTGCCTGTGCGCACAGCTTCTGCATGGACTGGACCACCGTCTGCGTGAACGGGCAGGCGAGCGAGGGTGTCTGCGCCGGCGTCTGAGCCGCCATCCTGGATGCAATTGACGTGATGCGAGCGAGAGGCGATGTGGAGAGCATGCCTCGGTCCGGGCGGGGCAGGCAGGCCGGTATCAATGTGCTGTGCTGGTGGTGGCGGTCGGCGGCGTAGCACTCCTGCTCATATCGCGGGGTCGGTCGAGGTCGGTCAAGATTGGTTGAGGTTGTTGCTTGCGATGTTTCTCTGGCTGCGGCGGGCACTGACGTCACCGGCACCGTCACTCCCGCTGCAGGGGCGATTCTTTGCCGGTAGAAGGAGTAGGGAGGGAGGAGGGGGTTGAAGGGCTGGAAGCAGGCATAGCTGGCGAGGGGCGTGTCTGACTGGCATCGCACCATGAAGCAGTGGCCAGGACAGTCTCAGCATTGCCATGGCTACCGATTGCGCTTGTGGTTGCTACCCTGGTTTACACATGCGCTTTCCGACACGTACAAAGCTCGTCGTAGCCGTAGCCTACGCTGCCGCCATCAACCTGAGGAAGCATGTCATCCACCAATAGATCATTGCGTGATGACAGGATGAGTGCGAGGCAGGATGCCACTGTTCTTCAGCGTCGCCCGACGCCTTAAGGCGAGTTGCCAACGCCCTCATATGCTTTCCCCCTTCTGCCTGCTCTCCCCTTTCCCCCACCTCCTTCCCCTGGCCCGTCGCATCACACAGAGTGAGTACACGACGTCTCGCATTGTAGCCGGCGCGGCTCTCTCAGTACGATACACGCGCTAGTCCTGATCCGGCTAATTGGCAACTGGCAGCATGACGTCAACGACGCCGACGCGACGTGACACGCGGATGCCGCGCGTCTAATTTTCAATGGACGGGGCGCATCACCACCACCGCCAATGCCAGTGCCACCGCCACCGCCGACGCCGCCGCCGCCGCCGCCGCCATAGATGGCATCATCGCTTGAACCCCCACAGAGACCACTGCTGCTGCAACTGGTGGTACGGCACAGCAGCTGCTGGTATATGAGAGCCAGCGTGACTGCGATACCAGGACCAGCGGCGAGCAGTGGCATGACCAATTGAGACTACGCTGCTGCACTCACAACAGTGATCTCCGCAGCAGTCCCCCAACACCACACCCGCGTCACACGTCCAAGCGACCCCGTGTCCTGGGCAGCCCAGCCCGCCGTCACAATGGCGGAAGCAATCAAGATTGACCGCACCACCTTCTTCGACAGGCTGCAGAGCCTGTACTCGGCATGGAAGGCCGAGAAGCGCTCGTCCGCTCCGCAGGGCCTGTTCGACGGCGCAAGCTCGATCGTCATTCTCATGGGCAAGACGGAGGAGAGTAACTACTTCCAGAAGAACAATGCCATGCATGTGAGTGCGGTGACCGCCACGTCCGATGGCCATTGCTCATTGCTGACCTGCTCCAGTTCTGGCTGCTCGGCTACGAGTTCCCCGCCACGCTGTTCGTCTTCACGCTCGACGCCATGTACATCGTGACCACCGCCAAGAAGGCAAAGCACCTCGAGTGCCTCGAGAACGGTCCCATAGCAGTCAACCTGCTCATCACCTCGAAAGACCCGGAGCAAAAGGCCAAGTCGTTCGACCAGTGCCTCAGCGTCATCCGAGCCGCAGGCAACAAAGTCGGCGTCCTGCCCAAGGACACATCGGCTGGCCCGTTCGCGGAGGAGTGGCGGAAGCTGCTGAACGACTGCAAGGACGTTGAGCAGGTCGACATTGCGCCTGCTCTGTCGCTGCATGCATTCTCGATCAAGAGTCAGGACGAGCTGGTGAGTCACTGCATGGTACCACCCAGTTGCAGCACATGTACGCTGACACACACCCCTAGATCTCCATGCGCAACGCAGCCTTCGCCTGCACGGGCATCATGACAGAGTACTTCATCGACGAGATGTCTGAGACGATCGATCAGGAACGCAAAGTCACCCACAAGGCGCTCTCGATGAAGGTCGACGGCAAGATCGACGACGCCAAGTTCTTCAACAAACTCCCCGGCGTGCCAAAGGGCTTTGACGCGGGCCAGCTCGACTGGGCGTACGGCCCCGTCATTCAGAGCGGCGGCAAGTACGACCTGCGCGCGAGCGCGCAGTCAGACGACAACAACATCAGCGCGGGCGTCATCCTAGCGACATTCGGCCTGCGGTACAGGACGTACTGCGCGATGCTCGCGCGGTCGTTCTTCGTCGACCCGACCAGCGCGCAGGAGAGCGCGTACTCCTTCCTGCTCGAGCTGCACGCCCACGTGCTGAAGAGCATCAAGCCGGGCGTTGCGGCGCGGGACGTGTACGGTGCTGCCCTCGACAAGGTCAAGGCCGACAAGCCCGAGCTGGCGGATCACCTCGTATCGAACATCGGCGCGGCGATCGGCATCGAGCTGCGCGACAACAACATGGTGTTGAGCGGGAAGAACGGCAAGACGCTGCGCGCGGGCATGACGTTTTGCCTGACCGTCGGGTTCGCGGACATCAAGGACCCGGTGCCGAAGAACAAGAAGACGCCGACCTTCTCGGTCGTGCTGACCGACACCATCCGCGTGGGGCCCGAGGGCGTGCATGTGCTGACGAAGGGCGCGTCGACCAAGATCGAAGACGTGTCCTTCTACTTCGGCGACGAGGAGCCGGCCAAGCCGGCGCCCGCCGCGGACTCGGCGACCATCCTCAGCAAGAACATCACCAAGACGAAGCTGCGCGCGGAGCGGTCGACGCAGGTGGACGAGGGCGCGGAGCAGCGCCGGCGCGAGCACCAGAAGGAGCTGCACGAGAAGAAGAACCGCGAAGGGCTGGCGCGGTTCGCAGGCACGACGGGCGACGCGAACGGCACCGTGCAGAAGAAGTTCCGCCGCTTCGAGTCGTACAAGCGCGACAACCAGCTGCCGCCGCGCGTCAAGGACCTGGCGATCTACGTCGACCAGAAGGCGGCGACGGTGATCGTGCCGATCATGGGCCGGCCCGTGCCCTTCCACATCAACGCGATCAAGAACGCCAGCAAGAGCGACGAGGGCGAGTACGCGTACCTGCGCATCAACTTCCTGAGCCCCGGCCAGGGCGTCGGCCGCAAGGACGACCAGCCGTTCGAGGACCCGTCGGCGCACTTCGTGCGCAACCTGACGCTGCGGTCGAAGGACGCGAACCGGCTGGCGCAGGTCGCGCAGGACATCACGGAGCTGCGCAAGGACGTGCTGCGGCGGGAGCAGGAGCGCAAGGAGCTGGAGGACGTGGTGGAGCAGGACAAGCTGGTGGAGGTGCGGCACAAGCGGCCCGTCAAGCTCGACGACGTCTTCCTGCGCCCGCCCCTCGACGGCAAGCGCGTGCCCGGCATCGCGGAGATCCACCAGAACGGTCTGCGCTACGTCTCGCCGATCCGCGGCGAGCACGTGGACGTGCTGTTCAGCAACGTGAAGCACCTCTTCTTCCAGCCGTGCACGCACGAGATGATTGTGATCATCCACGTGCACCTCAAGACACCCATCATGATCGGCAAGCGCAAGACCAAGGACGTGCAGTTCTACCGCGAGGCGACGGAGATGCAGTTCGACGAAACGGGCAACCGGCGGCGCAAGCACCGGTACGGCGACGAGGAGGAGTTCGAGGCGGAGCAGGAGGAGCGGCGGCGGCGGGCGGCGCTGGACAAGGAGTTCAAAACGTTCGCGGAGAAGATCTCGGACGCGGGGCGCGACGAGGGCGTCGACGTCGACATCCCCTTCCGCGAGATCGGGTTCCAGGGCGTGCCGAACCGGTCGAACGTGCTGATCCAGCCGACGACCGACGCGATCGTGCAGCTGACGGAGCCGCCGTTCCTGGTGCTGACGCTGTCGGAGATCGAGGTGGCGCACCTGGAGCGCGTGCAGTTCGGCCTCAAGAACTTCGACCTCGTCTTCGTCTTCAAGGACTTCCACCGCCCGCCCGTGCACATCAACACGATCCCCGTCGAGTCGCTGGACGCGGTCAAGGACTGGCTGGACTCGGTCGACATTGCCTTCTCGGAGGGCCCGCTCAACCTCAACTGGGGCGCGATCATGAAGACGGTGACGACGGACCCGGAGGGCTTCTTCAAGGACGGCGGGTGGGGCTTCCTCGCGGCGGAGAGCGACAGCGAGGACGAGGAGGACGAGGACGAAGACTCGGCGTTCGAGGTGTCGGAGAGCGAGCTCAACGCCACGGACGAGAGCTCGGAGGACGACAGCGACTTTGACGACGACGCCAGCGCCGACGAGAGCGAGGACTACAGCGGCGGCAGCGAGAGCGACGAGGGCGAGGACTGGGACGAGCTGGAGGAGAAGGCCAAGCGCGCGGACCGCAAGGGCGGCAACGGCGACGATGACAAGGCGAGGAAGCGCAAGAGGTGATTGTCGGGTAGGGGATGGGGGGGAGAAGAGCGTCTACACCCTGTACAAGCTGTACAAGGCAGATCACACTAGCCACCCCGATGTGACTCTTGCTTCCGTATCCTCCTCACGCCCACTCAGGGGCTTCGTTCTCGGCTTCGTCTCCCCTGATCGATCTAGACACAGCACATCGCCCGCCCCGCTGACTCAGCGCAACCCCGCCTTGTACTCGCTCGACTTCTTCCCCGGCGGCAGCAGCTCCTCGACGCCGTACTTGGCCGCGATCTTGACGAGCTCGG
>JAGYHY010000058.1:0-19768 GCA_024244165.1 Ascosphaera acerosa | reverse complement strand
GGTTCATGTGGCCTGGCGAACCTGCCTTGATTGCCGGCGAACCCGCCATGCCCTGTTGTTGCATCCTCAGCTCTTGCATCTAGGAACAATATAAATTTGATTTCTTAGCGATTTGAACGCTAATCAGACTCTTATCAAAAGTCCACTTTACCGGAATGGGGGAAGTCAGTAGGGAGAACTGGATGGGGATTCACATGGATAGTGCAGCCCGCTCACCTCCTCAACTTGTCGTCCATCTCCTTCAGGCCGCCTCCATCGGGATCGCCCTCCTCGATCAGATCCTCCCTGCTATCCACAAATTCACTGCCCTCCACGTATCGCACGTACTTCTGCTTCGCAAGGCGGCGCAGGAACACCTCACTGATCGCGGAGCAGAGCACGATCTGCTTCGCGTCGTACATCTTGGCGATCTTGCTGACATTCTTGTCTGCGTCTGGGTGATCGATCTTGTTGAGCGCCAGCACGGTAGGGAACTTCTCGTCGATGAACGCGACGACCACCTCGTGAATGGTCTCATCCGACCACGCCTCCAGCGGCTCGGGCAGGTGTAGCTTGTCCAGGACCCGCTGCACGACCTTTGCCGTGCTGCCGTAGCCCGAGAACTGGCCCTGCAGCGTCTCGACTGGGTGGGCTTTGATGGCCATATGCCGCCGCTTGATGGAGCCCCTGCAAACACAAGCAGAAATGTGTGCGTCAGCCGCGACGTGTGCTGGGTGGAAGAGGCAGGCTACAAGGTGCTGCGGTCGTACCATTTCTGCATCAGATTGCCGTAGATCCAATGTACGATCTCGGACTTCAGCCACGCAATGTCGACTGACGGATCATACCCTCTGGTAGCCTTTCCTGCACGGTGGCACATCGTCGTCAGTAGTGCGCGTGCGAATCGTCCGTCGTGTCGTGACTAGACCCACCCTCCGCATCGGTCGTGCCGCTCACGTCCACGACGTGGATCAGCGCGTCCGCGTGCCGCAGATCGTCCAGGAACTTGTTGCCCAGCCCCTTGCCCTCGTGCGCGCCGGGGACCAGCCCGGCTACGTCGAGCAGCTCGATGGGCACCGACCGCCTGCCGTCCACGCAGGCGCCATAGTTCGGCTTGCACTTGCTGGACAGGCCGAAGCGGGTGCAGGCGCAGTCGACTTGCAGGTAGCCGATCGCTCGCTGAGGGTCGATGGTCGTGAAGCTGGTCGGGCACGGGGTGGTGGTAGCGGAACATCAGCAGGGTAGTCACGCCTCATCGTGGGCGAGGATGTGTCGGGTGGTCCTCGCGGGATGGGACGCCGCCAGCCTTGACATACGGGAAGTTTCCTGGGTGGATGTCAGTGGTGCTGGTGAGGGTTCGTGTGGGACGCGAGGGCCGACCATGAAGCGGAGCACCCACCAACTTTCGACGATGCGTCCGTCAGACTAGGATCCAGCATGCCACCAGGAGCAGCCGACAGGTCAGTCCCATCTGCTCTCGGCTCGCCCTCAAGCAGCTCGGTCGCACCTGTTCAGGGTCGTGGACTTGCCCGAGGACGGCTTCCCCACCAGTCCAATGAGCGGATCGCGAGGCATCAGGGGGCGGTTGCACAGCGATTGGGCACAGTGGCGGGCTGACGAACGGCAGCTGCAGCAGGTAGAGCTGGTGGCGCGAGACCCGGTAGATCAGAGCACCGCTTGCATGCCCTGAAAGCTCGCTGGCCTCCTCCGATGCCACCATCTGTCAGCGCGTGCACTCCCTACTGCGAGGTCCCAAGCACGTGCCAACCGCTGGCATCTGAAGTTCAAAATGACTCTTTGGACATGACGTCACAGCACAGAAGATCAGATAAGATGCTTGATGCCTATATCAGATAAGATATAGCAGATCTAGATCTCTGCACCGCCACGCGGGTGGATCATTCTTGCCAACAGTAAGGTGCAACGCCTGGAAAAGGGGGGTTCAGGGGATGCTTGCAGCTGCATGCTGTGCCACCCGGCGAGCTGACCCCTATCACAGTAGGGGAAGGGGAAGAGGAGCAGAGACACCGTTGTTCGGCACTGCGCAGTGACTATTCCGGCCGGCTCGGTCGAGCCATGGGCATGACTGAGCCTGGTCACATGCCAGCCATTGACAGCGGCAACCGCTGCTCCACCCTTACTCAGCATCAAAAGGGGCTCGCGCTGGCAGCGGCTTGAGATGTTGTCCGTCACGGACCGACCCGCGATGTGATGCACGGGTCAGCTTGACATGCGGCAACCGCGATGGCAACGCCGTCGTCGTTGCTGGGTGGCACCCATTGGTGCATGTATCGACCCGGGCCTTCGCTATGTGTCGCAGGATATATAGCCGCGAGCGAGATGCACCGCCAAGTCCAAGTTGACGTTCAGCGTGTTCCGAATCAAATCAGATGAAAACATCAAAGATCACATACACACATTCACAATGACTAGATACTCGCGCTTCCACGCCCACGAGGACCTCAGCGTACGTGTCTGTCGCGTGGCCGCGACCGCGACCGCGGCCCCACCCCAGTCCAGGAGACGCAGCCGCTAACATGCCTCGCAGAGCCCGATCTACGAGTCGCCCGGGCTCGCCACGTCGGACTCGCTCGCCGCCGAGTCCTACCGGACCGGCGGGGCGTACAGTCTGAACCGCGCCGCGCAGCCGGTGGACGTCGTTAGCGACAACGCCACGCTGGCCACGACGGACACGTCCGCGGCCTCCACGCGCCTGGCCGCGCCGTTCGCCGAGGCGCGCCCCACGACCCGCAACGGGATCTACACGGAGTACGTCGACGACGCGGACGCCCTGGCCGACGCAGACGTCTCGACCGCCACCACCACCACGGACTCCGCGTTCCAGAACGCCTCCTACGCCACCGACGCCGCGGGCTTCGGCTACGGCTACCCCACCTCGGCAGCCACCACGACGCAGACGTACTCCGCCACCGACGCGCCGTCGGGCACCACGACCTACCGGACTCTGACCAGGGGCCCCGGCGTGTTTGAGGACCAGACCATCTCCGAGACCCCGACGGCAGCCAACGCGAGCTACTACTCCAACGTCGGGACGCTGAGCGACCCGAGCCGCGCGGCGACGGCTGAGTACCAGGCCCGCTCGGCTACTGGCTTCGTCGAGTCGTCGACGCCGATTTCCAGTACGAGGACTACACGAGCAGAGGAAGATTGCTCGTACCTGGACGATGAGGAGGCGTAATGGTGTGCTTGAGCAAGACGCCGTGGTGATTGGTTACCATGGTCACACCGTCAGGATAGCATGTGATACCTGAGACTACTCGTCTCGTCCATTCGTTAGGCAGGAATGCAAAATGAACGCCACGCTCGTTACTGCCCGTCCACAACTGGTGAAACACGCACCGTATGACTGCCCCGTGTAGTTGGCATTGTCGTCGCTCTATGTTTAGTTAGCTTCAAGCTTAAATGAACGTACATACATGACGATCATGCTATTTTTGGCATACATCCGTGAGGAAACTTTCATGACTGCGCCACTCATGCCAGCTGTAACGACTTCATCCGCCAGTCCAGATACCCGTCAACCACAGCAGGAGTAATCCCCTTCGTTGCGTTCTGCAGAGCAACGCCAAACTGGCGCAGGGAGATTATGGCCGGCTGGCCCGTGGCGACTCGCTCATTCAATGCAACATCGGCGGCGTGCTCGCATATGCCCACGACCTCGGCGCCGGAGCAACCTTCCGTCAGTACGGTGAGCTCCTCAATGTCCACGTCGTCGGCGACGACTGACTTGCGCAGGAAGTTCGTGATGATTTCCCGCCGGGTCTGCGCATCCGGAGGCGGAATGTAGAGCATCTTGCCAAGCCGGCCCGGTCGGATCAGCGCTGGGTCCAGCACTTCCGGCTTGTTTGTCGCTGCAACAACGAGGACGTTCTTCAGCTCCTCGATACCGTCCATCTCGTTGAGCAAGGTCGTGAGGACGTTGACGCCTGAATTGTGCGATGCTGTGCCGTCGCCCAGCCCACCTCTGCGGGACGCGATGGCGTCGATCTCGTCGAAGAATATGATGCTGGGGCTCGCAGCCCGAGCTTTGCGGAATATTTCCCGCACGGCCCGCTCTGACTCGCCGACGTACAGGCTTAGGACCTCCGCGCCCTTGACGGCGAGGAAGTTGAGTCCTGTCTCGCACGCCAACGCCTTGACGAGCATCGTCTTGGAGCAGCCGGGCGGGCCGTAGAGCAGGACGCCCTTCGTCGGCCTGAGGTTCAGGCGCTTCATGTCCTCGGCGTACTTGAGCGGGAGCTCGACGGCGCGACGGAGCTGCAACTTGACCTCGTGCTGGCCGCCGATGTCGGCCCACCTGACGTTGGGGGTGTCGAGGAAGACTTCGCGCATCGCTGTCGGTCGGATTTCCTGCATGGCCGCGAGGAAGTCGTCCTCCGACATGAGCAGGTCTCCAGGCTGAGTGCCTGTGGCAGGAGCTACTTGTCCTGGTGCATGTGGTTGTGACTGCAGCTGCAAGTAGCGGGAAAGAGCAATGCGACAGGCCAGCTTCAGGAGGGAGCGTAAGTCTCCTCCAACGTAGCCGTGAGTCCGCTCGGCCACGAGCGTCAGCACCTCGTCAGTGAGGGATGAATCTGCGCCGCGCAACGCGAGCAGGATTTGCCGCCTTGCCCGAGCAGTCGGCACTGGCAGCTCGATCTCAGCGTCAAAGCGATCCGGAGTCCGCAGGACGTCGTCAACCTGGTTCGGGTTCCTGGTCGTGGCCACGACGAGGACGTTCGTGCCTCGAATGGTGTCGATCAGTTGGGAGAGGAGCGGGCCCATACTCGCGTCGTTGCCACCGCTCGACGACCGCCTCGGTGCGACGTCGTCCAACTGGTCGATGGCGATGAGACTCGGCTGGATCTGCAGGGCCTCTGCGAAGGTCTTGCGCAGGGAGTCTTCGTAGAAGCCGCCGTTCCGGGTCATCGCGCTGGCGTTGACCGTCAGAACCTTCCTCCACCCGGCGTCTTTGATGCGGTTGAGCAGCTCCGTCTTGCCTGTGCCCTTCGGCCCGAAGAGGAGGATCCCGCCGCTGTTCTGGTAGAAAGCCGGTAGTCTGACGCCCGGATCGAGTCCGTCGTAGTCACGCAGCCGTAGGTTGATCTGGTCGATTTGCTTCGAGAGCCCGCCAAGCGAGCCCGGCTGCACCACCAGCGGCGTGTATGCGCCACTGCCGCCGCCACCAAGGGCAGCTTCACCCGGCGAGCCCAGTGACACCCTGCTGGCCTCTGTGAATCTGAATAGTGAGTGGGAGCTGAGATGTGGGCGCGACGACCTGATCTCGCGTATCCTGAACCTCCGCCTGACGCCATGCAGCGCAGGTAACTCGAACGGCAATCCGACCAGCAGCACCTCGGTGTTGCCAAGGGGACCTCGCAGCATCCACTCCCAGTGTGGCATGTCCGCCGCCGGAATCGGAGCCGCGTCCGTCGTGGAAGAGATCTCCTCGAGATACACCGTGTCGACGTCGCTGAGGCCGTCGGGGTCCTTGGTGACCACGACCCTGTCCTTGGGCTTCAGGCCATACTGGTCCTGCAGCATCTTGGAGGTCTGGATGACGGTGTCCGGCATGCCGCGTGGCGCGTTCCAGGCGATCGCGCACCGCGACTCGGTCGCACCCGTCTCGTCGTCGACCTTGACAAGGCGGCACAGCTCGCCCGCGCGCATCCTGAGCAGCACCAGGTTGCCAGGCGAGATGTACACGCGAAAGGCATCCTTAAAGTCGTTGCGTGCGGGCCTGGCGAGAGGCTGCACGATTAGTCGCACGCCGTCCGACATGCTGCTGGCCGAGCTGGCACTGTCCATGACTCCAGCTTGTCGTTCCCGTCACCTCTCGCCTCGGTCTCCTCCCTCTTGCTTGATTCGCCTGCGTGCTTCGAGATGGGTTGGCCGTGGACTGTCAGCTCCGCTGATAGCACCATCCCCGCAGACCATGACTGGCCAGCTCGCTGGACGCACCA
Organism: Ascosphaera acerosa; assembly: GCA_024244165.1. NCBI lineage: Eukaryota > Fungi > Ascomycota > Eurotiomycetes > Onygenales > Ascosphaeraceae > Ascosphaera > Ascosphaera acerosa. Next base: position 13,826 of record JAGYHY010000058.1, on the reverse strand, counting down.
GCAAGCAGACCAGCGCGTAGGCCCTTCCGACCTCGTCGTCCCAGCAAGTCGGTGCAAGAATCCTCCCTGATGAACGGCGCCGAGCGTTGATCCCGCAAAAAGTGGCAGCAGCCGCATGACGTCACGGGCCTCGCACCTCCTTTGGCTGGCGTCACTCGGGCCTGCCGTGCGTCAATGTCCAGCGGGCGTCATTTCGCGTGGGAGGGACTGGCATGCAAGAGGATGGAGGGGCATAGATGAGGGTAGCTTGTTGGTGACGAGCTGGTTGACACCGTCTTTGCCTCTCCAGTCACACGCATAGGACAGGCCACGTCCCGCCGCCACCATGTCCGGTAATTGGCCCCAGAGTCCGGCAGCTTGCGCGGCTGAGATCGCGTGAGACCAGCGAGGCATCCCATGCTGACCAGGCATTGTCCGACACAGGAAGCGCCGCCTACGACAGGCACATCACCATCTTCTCAGATACCGGCCGGCTGTACCAAGTTGGTGAGTGTCCAATGGCTGGCTCGTGGGCAGGTCGTGTCGGACGAGCTGACGTCGATGCCGTGCGACAGAGTATGCCTTCAAGGCCATCACCGCCGCCAACATCACCTCGCTGGGCATCCGCGGCAAGGACTGCGCCGTGGCGCTCTCGCAGAAGAAGGTCCCCGACAAGCTCATCGACCCCGCCTCCGTCTCGCACATCTTCAAGATCTCCCCCTCCGTCGGGTGCGTCATGACCGGCTCGATAGCGGATGCCAGGGCGTCCGTCATGCGCGCACAGAGCGAGGCGGCCGAGTTCAAGTACAAGTACGGCTATGAGATGCCATGTGACGCGCTGGCGAAGCGGCTGGCAAATATCAGCCAGGTGTACACACAACGGGTGAGACCCCTACTCCTCTCCGGTACTAGGCACTACAGTGGCTGATCTAGTTCGCCCACCCCGCACGTCCAGGCATACATGCGACCACTAGGTGTTGCAACCACCCTGATATCCCTAGATTCAGAGTTTGGCCCCCAGCTCTTCAAGTGCGACCCGGCAGGCTACTTCGTGGGCTACAAGGCCACCGCCGCAGGGCCCAAGCAACAGGACATCATGAACCATCTGGAGAAGAAGCTGAAGACCCGCGACTTCGCGGAAGGCGGCTGGGAGGAGATCGTGGAGCTGGCGATCACGACCATCAGCACCGTGCTGAGCGTCGACTTCAAGAAGACGGAGCTGGAGATCGGCATTGTGGGCGGGCCGCGCGCCGACGGCCAGCCCGGTACTCAGGCCGAGTTCCGTGTGTTGACCGAGGAGGAGATTGACGAGCGGCTGAACGCCATTAGTGAGAAGGATTGAGGGGGCAGGCTGCGGGGAGTCGTGGAGAATTGTTGACTAGTTGCGCTGCGGTGATACTCAACTTGTCTGTGCCTGCCATGGCAATTGCTTCTGCATGCAATTGCAGCAGGTGTGATTTACGCTTGCAAGTGGCATGTCTTCATCTTACAACGAGCAAAGATGGCCCAGTAGCTCAATGCCGCTACGGTAGCTATGCAGTGCTGCATGCGGCGCTTCAGCTACTCCAGACTGGTGGCGAAGTCGTAGGACCTCACCTGGGCGAAAAGCGCTTGTGGAAGCACATGACTCACTCTCAGGAGTAGTACTCTAGTATGAACCCCAGTACGGGCAGCTACAGCTACATCAGCTGTCACGTTATGATGCAAGCTGAGACAAAGGCCATGAAGATCCTCATAAGTGCATACTGTAGAGCTACCACAGTGCTCATACATCGGAGCTTGCACCTGGAGACCACCACAAGCTGGAGATGCCCAGCCCGAAGACCACAATCAGAGCATCTCGGTACACATTCCCCAGCAGACCGCTCCACGTCTTCAGACTCGTCAGACTCAACCCAGCTCTTTCACCAAGCATGCCACGGAGAGCCGTCAGCGTGACCTCGCCTAGTAAGAACACCGTCAGGGGGTTCTGAAAACTGGCTGGCGGCGGCGGCGCCAGATCTCCGGTATCAGCGGCGGACGATCCTGATGCTCCCCCGAACGACTCAAACCCAGAGTCATCGGCAGCACTGCCGGTGGCTGACGCGTAGAGGCTCATGGATGACTGTATCATGAAGACGAAGTACCCGACGATGAGGGTGACGAAGACGAAGTGCACGATCTTCCACGTCCTCTTCGCCTTCTCCACGACTGGATCAGGGCCCGCGTCTGGCTTCCCCTGGCCGAAGCCAGGCGCGCCGTTGGCCGCGAACATCGCTGCGGCTTTGCCCAGCATGGAGTCCGGGCCGAGACCAGGGATGCCCGCGCCAGGCAACGCCGGATCACCGGAGAGGAGGTTGTTGAGGAGGTTCAGCCCCGGATCGTCGGTGGACTCGGACGGCGGGTGGACGGGCCGGCCTGTCGTGCCTGTCGTAGCGAGTGGTGACGCTGCGGCTGCGGCTGCGGCTGCGGCTGCAGGTGGTTGCGGCACGCCATCCTGCGACCGCAGGAGCGCCCTCACAAGCTCTTGCTGCCGTCGTAGCTCCGGGTCGAGCGGGGGCTGCGCGCAGTCCGACGCGGTCGACGTGGGCGTGAAGACGGGCGGCGTGGCCGACGAGTCGGGCGAGGGCGGCGCGGTCGTCTCTGCAGATGCCGACGCCGGCACTGGCACCGAGGGGGCTGCGCCGAAGTCAGCTTGCGTCCGCTCACATCGCCAGTCTTACTCCTGCAGCTGCCCGTTGCCTCACTCACCCGATGGCACCCTGCCGCTGCTCAGGCCGGTGATCCTGTCGAGGCGAGCAGCGCCGCCTTCTCTGATCTTGGCCTCGCGCTTCTCGCGGCGCAGGCGCGCAGCACGCTGTGCTGGCGACTCTTCCTTCGTCCCGGCGTCCGACATGCCTTCAGATGTGACTGAGCTGGCTAGTAGATGCTGACTCTTCCTAGACAACGACCTTGCACCCGCTGCGTCTATGGGTGGGATGGACGCCTCTCAAATACAGTAGTGTGCAGCACTCACGATATGCCGTCACTGAATACGCCGGGCGAAGCTTATTCTGCTGCGGTTCGGTTGCCGACGCCGACGTCAAACCAACCGCCGTGCGACGCAGTGACAGCTCCACCAGCAGCTGCGGTGGTCGAGGGGCCGGTCAAGGAGAGTCCAGCTGGTGCTCAGGCAATGCCATCAGCTTCTGAAGGCCGCCTGCCAACGCGTCCAGGCCGTGTGACCTGACGACTGTCACCAGGGTGTCGAGATCGATCCGCCATTGCAGCCGGAGAGCAGCATCTCCTGTGGGTGCAACAAAAACACCCATGTTGACCTAAGAGTGGCGATGCGACTGCCAGCGACTGAGACCTGCAACGCCTGACCCGCCAGGCCGTGCCATGATCGACAATGGACGGGATGCTCGCTGAGACCTCTTCGCCCGACCTGACGGAGCACCACATCGTGCACGCAGACGAGGTGGACCAGACCGGCGCGGATATCGGCAGCGTCTCGGAGGAGCAGCTGCTGCGCGAGTTCGAAGAGGAGGAGCTGCAGGCAGCCAAGCGACGCAAGGAACGCCGTCACGGCATCATCGACGGGACGTACCGCGGGGATGGCGACGAGGACGAGGACGTGGACGACGGCGCCGGCGGTGTCATCCCTCACAGGCAGCAACCGCCGCAGCGGCCGGAGCTGCGGCGCGACTCGGCCTCTGCGCCTGCGCCACCACTGCCCCTGCCACCCATTAAGCCGCCTCCTGCTGCGCCGGTAGTCGAGCAGGCGCCCAGCTCGCCAACGGACTCGCTCAGCCTGGCAGAGTTGCGGAGATACGTCCAGGAACGGCAGGGGTCGGAGCAGCAGCCTGCCTATGACTTCGAGTACGCGGATTCCCAGCCGTTCGCAGAGGAGATCAACGAGTGGTTCCACTACTCTGAGCACGACTGCGACATGCTGCTGGACTCAAAGGACGCGTTCCACACGAAGTGGCAGGCGTTCTGCACCGGCGCTGGCATTGCAGGAGACGAAGCGTCATGGCTAGCCGTGGAGCAGAAGGACCGCACGAGCTTCGTCGAGCTCAATGTGAAAAGCCTGAGACGCGCTGCGGACCTGAGTTCGAGGGTGGAAACGCTCGGGGCGCTCTGCTACATAGTCGCAGGAGCCTGGTGCTGGACTGCCGCTGCGTCTGAACCCAGTACGCACCCACACTCAGACGGTTCTGTACGACGCGAAGGCCTGGAGCAACTCCGAGAACGACAGGTCAGCTGGATGGAGCGCGGCGTCAAAATGGTTGCAGCAATAGACGGGCTGCAAGCTGTTCACGCGTGCGTTCACGCCAACGTCGTGAGCAGAACGGAGGTGCTGCAGCCTAGGTCAGAGGTTGGGCGAACAGAAGAAGAGGCCATCGCACACGCAATCGCCAAGGACAAGGAGTTGACGCTGGGCTTGACAACCCTGTACATAGCCATGGAGATGGCTCGCAAGCTGCAACCATCGTCGCCTGATACTGGGTCTGGGACCGACGGTGACGCCCTCCGGACTGCATTTCAGCAACTCCAGCCCAGCCTGCTTGTCTTCCTCGTCGAGACTATCGCCAGCCTGCGATGGCAGGAGGCTGCCTACCTACCGCTGCAGCGGTTGCTACTCCTGCTCTGGAAATCCATCCTGCTGTTTTGGGGCGGAACAGACGTGCTTGCGCGGCTCAAGGCTAGTCTCGAGCCAGATCAGAGCATCACCGGCGACAACAACGCTGACGATCGCCCGCACTACCCGCTCCTGCGGACATCACCACTCGACTATCAGCACTTCCGACAGGAAGTCACGTCCAAATACCCAGCCTACAACCCGCCTCCACCCCCTGTGCCGTTCGAGATGGAGCACACGTCGCTCTTACCGCCCATGCAGCCGCACGTGACTGGCACAACCGACAATCCCCTCGGCAGCAGTGGCTTGGCTGTCCCTACTCATCCTACTCGTGCGAGCGGCGCGCGCTCGATCTTACATCAATCTGTACATATCGCGACGCCTGCACCCTCGCCGCCTCCGTCGCCGATGGGCTCGAACGGCAAGGTCGCTAAGAAGCAGAACTACCAGACCAGCCCGCACTTTCCGTTCATGTACCCTCCGATCGAAGGGTCTGGGGTGCTCTCCTTGCCACAAGAGATTGACACGGACGTTCAGCGAGGGTCGAAATCGGGGGCGGGGCAGAGGCAGTCCAGCAGCGGGAAGGATTGGCGAGACCTGGATGTGCCTGCGTCAATCGTGGAAGCTGGTCAGATCTTGTCAACCAGGCTGAGGATGACTCGGGCGTCAAGGCAGCTGTGGGATGAGAGGGAGAGGTTCATGAGGTTCGAGCGGGGCTGGAACGTTGATGATACTGAGTCGGAGTTCGAACTTGACTCGACAGAGGATGTCAGCGAGCGGGGGTACGAGGGCGACGGCGCGGACTACGGACGACGGAGGAGACGGAGCGGGCAGAGTAAGAAGGCAGTACAGAGTGAGGATTCATGGGTGCAGGCTACACTTGATGCCGTCGAGGACTTTTACGTGAGTACATCAGTACCGCAGCCAAGCCTGGTGACTGCGCACAGGCTGACGACATTCGCAGACACGGACACTGCCGCACCTCCAATCATTAGTCGTGGTGCTATTGAAGGAACTTCTGGCCGCCATAGCGCAGACAGCGGCTGCGCAGGAGAAATCCGAGTGGTTCTTACAACCTGATGACATGAGCGTTGAAGAGCTGAGCGCTGCACGGGCGCGCGACATCACCACCAAGGCAATTTCAGGCATCCTGATCTTGCTGCTGAAGTGGCTGAAGCGGTCGCGTGAGTACAGAAACGCTTATCGTTCTTTTGACACGACACGGCAGCTAACCCGACGGCGTTGCCTCAATTCGCAGACGTGCTGAAGTTCGAGTACCTTACGCAGCTGCTCCTCGACTCCAACTACCTACCTCTAATACTGAAGATGTTCCTACATCAGGATGTGGACCAGTCCGTCAGTCACGTCCTCGACCGGGAGGAGCTAAGCTTCTTCCATTTCTGCGCGTTTCACTCGTTCCAACCACCACCAAAGACGTCGGAGGTATCCGTGCGATCACTGTCGGATGACATGCGGAACCTCGCGCTCGGAAATGGCAGCGACGACGGCAGCGATCCGGCATGCGCTGATGACGGCGGAAATGGGGACGTGGCAGCACCCATGTTGCCGACGGGCCTGCGTCGCGGCCTCACGCAACTCCGACTGCCCCTGCGCCAGAACGCACGAGGCAAGCAACCGGCAGGCCCAGGTCCGCGCGGGACCGCAGACGGCGGGATTCCACGGCCCGAGGTGGACGAGCTTGGGCGCCCACTCACCGACACCCCACCCAGCAGCAGTGCCGTTGCAAGCCCGCCACCGTCGGCGGGCGCAGCAGCGACAGGCGCAGCGCCCGCGCCCGCGCCATGCTCCTTCCGCAACTTCTTCTCGGCCATCAACTTCCTGCGCGTGATGCAGAAGATCACGAAGAAGAAGGCCCATCGCTGCCTGCTGCTGGTGCAGTACAAGTCCAGCGCCATCCTGCGCAAGGGCATGAAGATCCCCGACCCGCACCTGCGGCTGTACACGCTGAAGCTGTTCAAGTCGCAGGTGCCGTACTCCAGCCGCAAGTGGCGGCAGGGCCACATGAAGATCATCACGGCGATATACCTGTACTGCCGGCCGGAGCTGCGCGACGACTGGCTGACGGGCGGCGGGGTCGACGCGGAGGTCGAGCAGTCGCTGCCCATGGAGCAGGCGATCCGGGGCCTGACTCACTGGTGGCACATGCGTCGGTACAGGGATATGCTTGCCGTTGAGCCGGGCAGCGTGCTGGCGGACGAGAGGGACTTCTTCGTCCGCGAGCTGGAGCGGGTGCAGTTGGAGTGGGGAGCAGGAGGCGGCGGGCTGTGCGACGAGGTGCTGGAGCAGGAGAGGAACGTGTAGGCGAGCTCCATTCTACTTATGTCATGTACAGTAGCTCCCATCTTCCAACCCCTACAGTATGTGCATGCAGCGCCCGTCGATGAGGCCCATCCTACCCCTGAGCCCCGCGCGAACAAAAACCCGGCACGGCGTTGACGTCAGTGCGGCTGTGCACCTCCGGAACGCGGTAACTATTGACGTTGCGACGTGGACCGAAACGAGGTGAACCGCTGTGATGCGACTCTTGAGGGGCACGATGCTTGCAGCAGGGGGTCACAGCCAGCATCCCGATTGACTTCGAGGTGCCGCATCACCTGTCATTGTCAGCGGGCGCGCTCCATCAGTCCCGCGACCGAGAGTTGCTGCCAGCATGCACCGACAGCCGTTCGCCGGCGGCCCCCCGCCACCTGCCCAGTCGCCGCCGCTGCACCACCCCATCCCACAGCATGTGTCGACAGTGCCAATGATGCGCTCGCCACCTCCCGCCGCGGCTGCCGCCGCCCAGCCGCTGCCACATCAGCGGCCGCTGGGTGTTGGCGCGACCGGCGCGACCGGCGCGACCACCGCCTTTGCGAATCCATACCAGCCTGCGCCCGCGCAGGGCGGCAGCGGGACGTACGCCCCCGCGCTCGCGGGCTTCATGAACGACCCGGCTGCGCACATGGGGTTCCAGGTCGGGAGGTCTGCCATCACTGCGGGCCATGAGTATATGGAGCAGAATGTAGGGTGTACCCCTCCGGATGGGGCTGGCTGGGTCGCAATGCTCTATGATTCCCCGCTAACGGACAACATCCATCCAGCTCAACCGCTACGTCTCGATCCCCGCGCTGAAGCATTACTTCAACGTGTCGAACCGCTACGTGCTCGACAAGCTCGCGCTGGTGCTCTTCCCATGGCGGCACAAGCCGTGGTCGCGGCAGCAGACGCGGCTCGCGGCCGTGGCGCCCGCAGCGGCGGGCAACGGCGCCATCGCGCCGCAGCAGTACGCGTCGATCTACCTCCCGCCACGCGACGATCTCAACTCTCCGGACATGTACATCCCCGTGATGTCGATCGTCACGTACATCCTGCTGTCGGCCGTGCTGGCCGGCTTCCGCGGCAACTTCCATCCAGAACTGCTTGGCTCGATAACCACCTCCGCGCTCGCGGTCGTCATCTTCGAGATCGTCGTCCTCAAGGTCGTCATGTACCTGCTCAGCATCACGAACGACTCGCAGCTCATCGACCTGCTCGCCTACTCCGGCTACAAGTTTGTCGGGGCGATCGTGGTCCTTGCGCTGAGCGAGATCTTCAGCCCGGGCAGGGGCACGGGCGGCTGGGTGGGCTGGTCCGCGTTCATCTACACGTGGCTTGCCAACGCGTTCTTCCTGGTGGGTTATGCCGACACCTAGCGAGGCCCCCCCTACAAGTGCATCGCTGACCTCTTCGACAGCTACGCTCGTTACGCTACGTCATCCTGCCCGACGCATCAGCCGACCGCGCAGGCACGATGAACACCGTCGCGAGGAGCCACCGCAACAAGCGCACCCAGTTCCTCTTCGTCTATGCATACATCTTCCAGTTCTTCTTCATGTGGCTGCTCAGCCGGGAAGACCCTGTGGCGACGACGGTGGTTCACAAGGTCGCGGGGTCTGCATAGCTGCCTTCACCATATGCAATAAGATACACTTCCAGCTAGACCGCCCAGATGGTGAGGCATACAGCAGCTGCACGGCAATGCGTCATGCTCTCAGACCACCTACCACGCTAGTACTCGCCGCGATCCCTGGATGGGCATGGTCTGTCATTCTCGATACCTCAGTTCGGCCTTCCCACGGACATATACCCGCTGTAGAGCACCCTCGGCTCATCCTTCCTCGCTTGCTTTGCTTTCGCGGCGGCTGCTCTTCGAGCATCGATAGCCAACCGCTGGCGCTGCATCCAGTCAGCGACCACGTCGCCACCACTGAGCAACTTGATGGCCAGCTTGCGAGTCGCATACGCGTCTTCCAGCGGGCTGTGCGGCGCACCGTCTTTCTGGATGGTCTCTCGCAGAAGCGACTCGCACATTCTCTTCAGCGACCACTGTCTGATCACGCCGTCGTTCGCCTGCATCATCTCGTCGGCGAGGATCTGCGTGTCCACCACCTGCGTGTGCACCATGCGCAGCGCTTCCAGATCGTGGTGCAGCGCGTGACCGACGAGGATCGTCGAAGAGTCGATGTACTTCCATAGCTGCGCTCGCACGTCCTTCCACGACGCGATCAGCTCGCCAGCGGCCTGCTTCTCCTCCATGACTGCGGCAGTGACGCCCGTGAAGGATGTGCGCCAGTGGATATTTCCCTGATGCTTGTCAGGTGGCGCCACGAATGAGTTGATCAGGACTTCACCTGTGAGCATGTCGACTGCAGAGACGCGAATGACCTCGCTTTTCTCCTTCGGATTCTGGATCTTCACTGGCACTTCGGGGTCGTGCTGTTGGACATAGCCCACCATCTCGCAGTCCAGCACGACCGCGCGGCGCTTGGGTTGGCTGGGGTTGGAAGGAGGAGTCGGAAGGTAGTATGCCCGTTTCTCTTTAGCCACCACAGGCACCTTATAGTCGTGGCCGTCTGCAAGCAGACAGCCTTTGCCACCCTCCATGCAGCACGTGTAGATGACGGTCCACTCAGGGTGGTGATTCCTCTGTCCGACATGAATAACTCGGGTTAGTAGGACGAACCAAGCGCTTGCCTGTAGAACATGGCGACCAGCTAGGCTCACAGTGTTGGGCGTAGGATTGCCCTGATGGAAGAGGCACGGCGTGGTTTGGCATGGATTCCTGCGTGTCGACACCTCTGCTCACAGGCACACCGTGTCAGCTGCAAAGGACCAGCGCCAACCCCGTCTTCCCGTCAGCCGCACCGACTCACCGCCACAGTCGTCGCAGATCACCAGATCGTCGTAGTCGTCCGCCGGCGCCTGCTTGACGCGGTAGCGGTGGCGCTGCAGAGTCGCCAGCGCGTGGCGCTTCCGCTGCAACGAAGCCAGCAGCTCCTCCTGCTGGCGCACTGACAGCGGCGCCATCCCTGACGCATTATGAGCAGGCGACTGCCGCCTGTGGTCCGCAAGAGCAGCCGCGCTCCTGTAAGTCCGTCGACACGGGTGGCAGTGCCATTCTTGCCCCACCGCCTGACGGTCGCGCACGCTGTTGCTGTCGCTTTCGCTTTCGCTCTCCTCTTGGCTGGAGTAGACAGATGCCTCCTGCAACCAGGCAGTGATGGTGTAGGTGTGTGAGCCACTGCCCAGCTCGTCGGCCACATTGGCCGCATGGTCGTAGGAGTTTTCGGTGTGCTCCTCAAGGTGGCCCCAGCAGTCGAAGTCATTGTCCTCGTCGTGGTCGCAGTGACTGCAGGAGAACAACACCCCCTCCGTGTAGCCTGTGGCATCATCGCGATGCTCGAACGAAGCCAACAGATGAAGCGCGAGGCCTTGAGGGGTGCTGAAGCCGCGATCACAGCCCCCACAGGGGCAGCCATAGCATGGCTGTCCCCAAGCATTCAGACCGAGCCCGCAGTCCTCCAGCTCGAAGACATCCTCCAGATCGTCCCAGTGACAGGAGCAGAGGTGTTGGATCAAGCTGTGCAGCGACTTGAGCGAACGAGAGCATTCGCGGCACTGGAAGCTAGGCAGGCCTGACTGATTCCTGTTGCGCCGCACTGCTTTCCACTCCAGGCGCAGAGTTGGATTGTCGAAGCCCATTCTGAGGACTGGCCCGCACGAATAACAGAGTCGACGCTGCTGCTCTGCGCCCGCGCAGTCATGGATCTCGCCGATGGTCGCAGGTCAAGCAGCGCGACCAAGATGGCAGCAGATGGGTCCGATGCGACGGCCAGCGAGACAATCGCCCGATTGCTAGCAAACACGACGACTGGCTAGCGAGGTATAGACCTGACAAGCCTACCTGAATTGACGCCATTTCACGCGTTGCCATCGGTCTCACAGCCGAGACGCCACGCGCACTGGTCCTACGCACCCCGCACGAAGCTGTCACTGCAGTGCACGTCCAGCCGAGCTCGCCGGCGACGCCATGCAGACATCCGGGGAGGTGGGAGGGACGCCTGCAAGCAACGGCCCGCCGCGAATATGGTGGAGCATCGGACGCGTCGGCTTGCCTGGCGGGGTTCTCGCGATTACTCATGGTTGCGCGGTTACTGGACGCAAAACTTTTTGGCTGCCCGTCGTGGGTCAGGGCCCGCAAGTCAGGGGAAGGATGACTGAGAGGCAGCACGAGAGTGCTGCTGCTGCTTGGGGACGTGGCTAATGAATCGGCGACACCAGTGCTGGTGGACGACAAGATCGTCACACGGGTCGCGGAGGACTCGCGCATCGCGTCGCAGCGGGTTGTTCTTGAAGTGGATAATTGAGCCGCCTTCTGCCCCTGAGCTCTCAGGGGCACTCAGATACGGACCCATCTCGCACTACGGCTACGCGATGACTGATGACTGGTGTGATCTTGCGCCATGCGCTCGGCACAGACACGGCTACGAGATGAGCTGGGGGGCGGGTGAACTGCTTCTCCATATATTCTTGGGGTCCCCTCGCGCGCCTCTGAGGGCGACCCAACATCGCGAAGACTATCATATACACATACAGTACTAGTAAAGCACGTGCGCGTCCTATCAGGCATACTGACCGTGAAAACGAAGAAGCATATGCAGAGCGCGACACAGTGACTGCGTGGCAACCAATCCCAGCCGGCGACACGCGGACGGCTGACGACGATGCCTGTATGCCACCGCTAAAAGGGCACTGCGGCCGTGAGGCCGTCGAGCTCGCGGTGCCAGGCCCTGTGCTGGGAGATCTGAAAGAGGAAGTTGGCGATGAAGTTGGGGCTCTGCGCGGTGATGTCGGTCTCGCTGATCTTGGTGGGCGCGGCAAGCTTGGGTGTCGTGACGACGCCGTAGCTCTCGACCACGTCTGACGAGTTGGGCGCGGCGAACTGCACCTTCGAAGCCACGCCGCCCAGGACCTCCTTGACAAGTTCGACCGCCTCGCCCGTCGCAGCCAGCGCCTTGCAGTGCCCGAACGTTTCGGAGATCCAGTGGCGGATGATCCCGATCTGGGAGAGCGTTTTGACTGACTGCGCTCCGCCGGGTATGAAGGTTGCGTCGAAGAGCGTGGACCGCCGCGCTTCGTACATGTATTCAGGTATGATGGCGTCGTGCTTCGTGCAAGGTTGGATGGGTTGGCGCTTGGTGCCGATGGTGACAGGAATAGCCTTGACGCTTTCGGCGGCGGCTTTGATCTGCTGCACGGCCTCGCCGTCGAACCCATCGCTGATCAGGATGGCGATCTTGCGCCCGCCAAGCCCGACGATGTGGTCCTTGATCACGTCCGAGTTGAGCTGCAGCTGGCTGACGTTGCGCGTCTTGACGCCGTTGTTCTTGCGCGTCATGCTCTGCGGGATCTCGGCGCCGACCTCCAGCGCCACCGCCTGCGCCAGGCCCAGGTCGATCTCCGCCAGCCGCGCCACCGCCGGCTTGTACACGTTGGGATCGCTGCACAGGCCCAGCTCGAAGCTCAGCGCGTGTGTCAGGTGGATCTGCTCGATCTTCGTCAGCGAGTTGTAGAACATCTGCGCCTGGTTGATGTGCTCCTTGAACTTCTCGCTGAGCGCGCGGCGCTTCCAGCCCTCCACGCGCGACGGGAACGTCTCGAAGCCGCCCTCCTCCGTCGTCGCGGGCCGGTTGACGTTGTAGCGGTTCGGCCAGTAGTTGATGGTGCCGCGCGTGATGCGGTGGCGCATCGCGCCGTCGCGGTTGTTGTTCATCACAGGGCACACGGGCCGGTTGATCGGCAGCTCCTCCCAGTTGGGGCCCAGACGGGTCAGCTGCGTGTCGAAGTACGAGAAGTTGCGGCCCTGCAGCAGCGGGTCGTCCGAGAACTCGATGCCTGGCACGATGTGCGCCGTGCAGAAGGCGACCTGCTCGACCTCGGTGAAGTACTCGTCCACGTTGCGGTTGAGCTCCAGCTCGCCGATGTACCGGATAGGAGCAATCTCCTCCGGCCACCACTTGGTCGAGTCCAGGATGTCGAAGTCGAAGTCGTGCTCTTTCTCCTCAGGGATGGTCTGGATGCCGAACATCCACTTGGGGAAGTTGCCGGCGTTGATGTTGTCCTCCAGGTCGCGGCGGTGGAAGTCCGGGTCCTGCCCGTTGACCTTCATGCACTCGTCCCACACGAGGGAGTGGCAGCCGCACAGCGGCGTGAAGTGGAACTTGGTGAAGTGGCGCTTGCCCTCGGCGTTGAGGAGGCAGTAGGTGTTGACGCCGAAGCCCTGCATGTGGCGGTACGACTTGGGGATGGCGCGGTCGGACATGGTCCACATGAACATGTGCGTGGCCTCGGAGTGGCGGATGGCGAAGTCCCAGAAGTTGTTGTGCGCCGACTGGCCTTGAGGGATCTCGTCGTGCGGCTCGGGCTTGACCGCGTGGATCACGTCGGGGAACTTGACCGCCTCCTGGATGAAGAAGACCGGCACGTTGTTGCCGACGATGTCCCAGTTGCCCTCCTGGGTGTAGAACTTGACGGCGAAGCCGCGCACGTCGCGCACGGTGTCTGCGCAGCCCCGGCTCCCCTGCACCTCCGAGAAGCGCACGAAGACCGGCGTCTCGCGCGACGTGTCGGTGAGGACGGGCGCCTTGGTCACGTCCGCGGCGCTCTCGTACACCTTGAACGAGCCGAAGGCGCCCGCGCCCCGCGCATGCACGACCCGCTCGGGGATCCGCTCGTGGTCGAACCGCTGCACCTTCTGCAGCGCAATGGTGTCCTCGAGCAGGTGCGGGCCCACGTCCCGGTCGCTATTGGCCTTCAGCCAGTTGTCCGTGTTGCTGACCCTGTTGCCCCTTGGGCAGTTAATATAGTTTTATTAAAAAAAATCATTTTTAGTTTTTATATTAACCTAATCTTGTAAAGTTTATTA
>JAGYHY010000057.1:0-19869 GCA_024244165.1 Ascosphaera acerosa | reverse complement strand
GAAACACCACGTTCTGTGTCTCAGCAGAGTTGCGACCGGAGAGGATTAGACCGTATGTAACGTCTTCCTCGCCATTGTACGCTGCAAGTAACCTCGTCCAAGCTGCTTGACAGGCAGCTTGCAACGTGACTCCTATCCGTTTGCACAAGTCACGTAATCCAGTCAAGGTCCGCTGAGCATCATGCTGCGCTGACGACGCCCAGCTCGCGGCCGCTTGGCGCCTGGGGTTCAGGTCTGGCATCATCGTGGCACATTGAGGATGTAGCAGGTGCTTCCAGAAGCTCTTCTTCGCGTCGGACGGGTAAAGCGATGCGTGAATGAGGGCACGGTGTACCGGCTCAATAGGCGCGGGACTGGGCAGGCTCTGACGACGCAGTAGCCGAGCGAAATCATCCAGTATGATGCTGAGTGATCGCGCATCGTACAAGGCATGGTGAGCTGAGAATTGCAGACGCATACCGTCGCTGCTGTCTTGGTACGTCAAACACCAGGGCGGCTGAGCCAGACTGCCCTGAGCTTGTCTCGCAAGCCGGCGTCGCAACACGGAAAGAGTGGCACTTCCCGGAGTCAAGCAGTCGACTTGTGACATCGATATCGGGTGCCATCCCGCTTGATAAACGATCATAGCGTAGGAGACATCCCGTCGCCGTGATGGCATGAAGGCTGTTCTCAACATTGGGTGGCGTCGCGCGAGTTGATCCCACGCGCGGCGCACACAATTCTCGTCGTGTGATTTGCGCATCTGGAGAACCAAATGGTTGAAGTATAAGCCGCTGCGACTGCTGATGCTGGCGGAGAGCATCGCGGCCTGCACTGGAGTGCAAGGGCTGATGGATCCGATGGCTCCAACGTCAATGTCAGAGTTGGTAGCCAGCTCATGTTGAGACGCAGCAAATGCCTCGTAATCAAAGCACTCGGCCCCGAAAGCAGCATGTCTCAGCGGCTCCTTCTGTAGTCTGCTGAGCATGCCACGGATGCAGGATGCCTTGGACATATCAGCAATTGCTCAGATCAAGCGGTGCGACGAAGCTCACCTCCATTATGTCAGTAGCCGCTAGTGAAATGCCTTCGGCCTTTAGAAGAGATGACAGCTGCACAGCATTGATGCTGTCAAGGCCTAACTGGAAGATCGTGGTGTCCAGAGCTATGCTGTCAGTGCTTGCATGAGACAGCTTGCACAACGCTCGACGCAAAGCACGAGCTGTGGTGTCCCAGTAGTCTTCCGCCATAGCAGCGGACAGGTCCTTGCGTTCAGAGCCTTGCTCGCTGTTCACCACAACGACAATCTCACTCGACGAGAGTGACGTGCCATCCAGCACAGTAAGATCGCTTGCTTGCGCCGCAGGATACCATAAGAAGTGTCGCAGTACTCTGATGAAGGCATGCTGAATGACCTGGGCATCCGAGGCGGACAGGAGACTCGTGTCAAAATGCAGAGTCATCATAAGCTGGGACGAGTCGGCAGTAGGACTGAACTCGCAGATGATGCTCATGCCCATATCGCCTGCTTCCTCTCTGATGATCCATATTTTGTCATCAAGCTTCAAGGCTTCGCTCTGGAGTAGAATCAGAGTGTCAAACAGCGGCATTGCGTCGTCCCGGACCTGGGAGGTGATACGACGTAGCGAGGCTAGCTGATGGGGCAGCGCGTCAACATTCGCGTCCCGTAACCTGTGAGCAAGCTCAGCATGGCTTGCGATGTCTGGAATGCGAACCCGCACTGGGAGCGTGTTGAAGCATGGGCCGACGATTTGATCTGCTTGATGTAAACCAGTATTACGACCACTAAAGACGTTGCCGAAGCATACCTCAAGACTGCCGCTGAAATAAGCGAGCATCTTTGCCCAGCATGCTTGCAGTACACTCAACCGGGTAGTCGCTAACTGAGCGCACGCAGCATCAATCTCTGTGGTGTTGACAGGCAGCAGGCATGCCAGCGTGCGGTACGCTGACTCGGCATCGCTCGGTTTGCTTGATTGTAGATGCAGCGGGCGCAACCCTTGCAAACGGGACACCCACCATTGCAAGCAATCCGAAGAGGTTGCCTTGTGCATATGCCTGAGGAACTCACTGAAGGGAGGCGATGGAGGTAGATTCTGACCCTTGAGTACAGCCTCGACCCCATGCAGAATGAGAGCAATGGCAGCTGCATCGTAAATAGCATGATGTATGCGCAGGTGCAGCAGCACCTTGGCCCGCTGACAGATCAAGGTGAACCGGCACGGAATCAGGCTTTCAACATCAGCTGGTGTGTGGTTCACTTCGCAAGCAAACTCAGTACTCTCGGTCGTCTTAGTAGTCCAAGCGATCTGACTGCTCTTGAGCACGATTTGCACGTAGGGTATCTGCGCATCAAGCGTGCGCCTGAAACGGGTTCGTAGAATTGCGTGTTGGGCAACGACCACTTCCCAGGCTCTTCGCAGCTCGACTGGATCGCAAAACACTTCGAATAGCAGGGTATTCTGGT
The DNA here is from genome assembly GCA_024244165.1 of Ascosphaera acerosa. Lineage (NCBI taxonomy): Eukaryota > Fungi > Ascomycota > Eurotiomycetes > Onygenales > Ascosphaeraceae > Ascosphaera > Ascosphaera acerosa. The sequence goes on along the minus strand of JAGYHY010000057.1, from coordinate 17,402 downwards.
ACGACTGTGTTTCTGAGGCTCGCGATAGCATGATTTCCTGGAGTGGCGTGCAGGGCAGGACGTCCAGGACATCAAGTCCGTCACCCACAGCGCTGGCCTCAACGTCAGCAAGAATATGAGGCGGTAAGAGTGCGCTCTCCTCCGACGCCATGAACGCTGTGTCAGCTGCACGGTCTTCGCAGTGTCGGGCAAGCTGAGCGACGGAGCTGTAATGGAGGATCTCAGAGATGGTGAAGTTGCCAGCGCCACCGCTTGCCAGGTGCTTTGACAATGTGACAGCAGAGATGGAGTCAATACCCATGCTGAAGAGCGATGCATGCCTTCGCATAGTCTCCAGAGGCGCTCCGAGAGTCTTGGCAACAGCTGTAGCGATGCGCGTCTCCAGCTCGCTCATCTCCTGAGACTCCATGTCAGGTCCTGCCTGGTATGAGAACTGCTCAAAGTCGTCATAATGTCGTGCCATGAACAGACTCGACAATGATCCACAATCTTTCTTGCCGTTCGACGTGAGTGGGAAACGGTCGATAGGCAAGATGACAGCGGGTATCATATAGGGCGGCAATAGACTGCTGATGGTTGCGAACAGGTCCTGCACACGTGCCGGCAGCGTACGCGTAGCGTCATCCGAGAGCTGGATGAAGGCGACGAGGCGCTGTGGGCCACCGTCCTGAATCGAGCACAAGATGCTGATGCAGTCCAAAACGCCTGCCTGCTCCATGAGTATCGAGTCAATCTCACCCAACTCAATGCGCACACCATGCAATTTGACCTGCCTATCACGCCGCCCGACAAGCATGAGTGAGCCGTCAGGTAACATCCGACCGAGGTCTCCGGTTCTATAGACCCTGCCAAACTCAGGGTGTGTAATGAATCCCCCAGTATGCTGCACCTCTGGACAGACATAGCCCTCGGCCACGTTCTCGCCCCCGAAGCACAGCTCGCCCATCGCGCCACGTGGCAGCGGTGTTAGATCTGGCGCTTCCGAGGCGACGAACACAGATGTGGTGGGAAGAGCTCTGCCGATGTGACTCGGACCGTCAAGATCGGAGATGACTTCACGCAACGTCACGAGCATCGTGGTCTCACACGGCCCGTAACCCTGCCAGAGGCCCCTTCCGCCCCAACGGCGAACAAGTGCGGGTGTCAATGGCTCTCCCGCGCATAGCATAACCTTGACATCAGGCACCTTGTCCGGAGCAACCATCGCAGCTAGTGCCGTAGGCATACACAGGTGCGTGACTGCCATTGCTCGGATGGAATGCTCAATGTCCCTGAGTAAGACGTCATTCGAGGCAGCACAAAGTGTCATTCCGTTCGAGAAGCTGAAGAGAATTTCAAACAGCGACATGTCGAACGTCAGAGCACACGCTTGCAGCATCTTGTCATGCGAATGCGTGGGGAGTGTCCGTGATAGAATCGACAGGCTGCTCTTGAGATTCCCTCGTGTGACGACAACGCCCTTTGGCCTGCCAGTGCTTCCCGACGTCCAAACGATGCACGCAGGCTGGCTGTCATTGTAGGATCGAGATCGCAGATAGTTGTGCGACACCACACGTCGATACTCGTCCACGTTGATGATGTGGCTAGCTGTCCGCACTGATAATTCACCGACCGAAGATGATGCGAGAATTGTGCTGCAATGGCAGGCATTGAAGATGTATTCGGCTCTAGCTGGTGGCGTTGACGGGGGTATGACGACAAGGGCCAATCCCGCTTTGAGTACTGACAGGACAGCCACATAAAGTTCGGCACATCTGTCAAGACATATTGAAATGACGCCCCCTTCATCATGTCTCAGCGAGAGGACTTCCGCAACAACGTCAGACCACTGTTCGAGCTCGGCGTACGTGACTCTAACCACTCGTATGGAGACTGCATCGGCGCTGAAGTCCTCAAAAACCTCAATGGCGGCCCTGCCGGGATCGTGCAATGCCGCTAATCTCACGGCCTCCGTCACCCATGGGTGGTGTGGAGACCCAGTGTGAGGGTGATTATCGATCGAAAGCAGCTTGCTCGGCATGTCATTGAGCAAGGACAATGGCGAGTTCAAGTTGTCACATACTAGTGAAACAACATGGCTGAGCTGGTCGAGGAAAGTATGAGCTAACTGCGGCGGTAGCTTAGACTCGTCGAAGGTGGCAGTGGCATGTATGGCATCGTCGACAAGCTCCATCTCTAGCAGCAATGTGCTCTCAACATAGTCAGCTGCTCGCTTGACAGTGACGAGATCATGCTGAGTGACACCGCCACCTCTCAGCGTTTCCTGCCAGATGAAAATCACGTCGAATAGCAGCTGATCTGCGGTAACCTGGGCAAGCCGTTTGATTTGTTGAAGGGGCACGAAATCGTGCTGCAGAGCAGATCGATTTGATGTACCAATGGCGATGACAAGATCGCGTATAGTGCTGACGGTCTGAAGGTTCACTCGCAACGGGACTGTGACAACGCAGGGACCGATGACCTCCTCGATGCCTAGTAACGGCAGCGCTCGGCCTGATGACACGGAACCTAGCACGACATCTGAGCAACCTGTGTAGGTTGCTAGGATATGAGCGCATGCGCTCTGAACGAGCGCCTGAGCACCGATATGAAGGTCGAAAGCGATCTTCTTCACCCTGGAAAGAGGTGTTGACAGTCGGCGGCGGCAGATGCGCCTGTCCATTGCGCCTGGTGTTTGTAGCTTGGTCGAGAAGTCCGGCCATCTGCAAGGCTGGAAGCCTTGCAAGTAGTGTGCCCAGTAGGTGGTAGCGGCTTGACCAGCCTCAGACGCGGCGAGGTGATTGAGATGAGCAACGATATCTCGGAATCGCGTTCGACGAGGCAGAGGTTGACCGGCTAGCACGCGGTTGAGATCACCACAGAACACCTCCCAAGACCATCCGTCATACAGCGCGTGATGAACGCGGCAAGTTGCTCTGAGCCTGCCTTCTTCACATGAGAAGTCAACGCTGAACGGGTGTGACAGGTCCAGGTGTGACTCTGATGAGACAGCGCTGGAACGGTCATGATGCCGCATCGACAGCTCATGCCACACCACCTGAATCCATGCATACTCGGGGCTGCCTGTGGCAATAAACCCGCTCCTCAGGATCTCGTTAGCCTCCGCAACGGCCCGAAAAGCATCCTCTGCATCTGACTGCGCAATGCCTGGTGCGAACTCGAGCTCAATGGTATTTTGATATGCACGATGATTGCGCGCAGTCTCCGATAACATAGCAATCTGCATGGGACTGCACGGGATGATTTCAGGACCCTTACAGGCTCCATGACGAATCCCTAGCTGCTTCTCGACTGTGGCGCGGACAGCTGCGAATCTTGCATCGAGTCCGTGGTTCAGCTCTATCGATGGTGGTGGTTCAGTTGCTAGGCATTCTGTCAGTCCGGTAATGTTGTCAGCGTCAAGGATTTGCGAGACAGAGAGGTGCAACCCTTTCTGACGCAATAACGAAGACAACTTGATAGCTCGCAATGAGTCAAGCCCAGCTGAGGGTAAGCTGTCGTGTATCGGGGTTGGTGAGCCGAGTACCTGCTCGACGCAAGCCTGGAGTATCCGTACGGATAAGTCTTGGCTGCTTTGCCCACCAGCCCCTTCTGCGGACCTCGACTCAGCATACTGTGCAACCAGACGGTGCCGGTCGACTTTTCCGGACGGCAATCGCGGTAAAGTCTCAAGGAAGATGTAATCTGCTGGCAACATGTATCGAGGCAGCCATGCCTTGCAGGATGCGGCAATGTCTGAAGCCTGCAAGGCACCTCTATCGGTGGTGATGAAGGCGACGAGAGTCCCATCGATCGCACAGACAACGACGGTCTTCACGCCAGGGTGTCTGCTGATCGTCTGCTCAATCTCACCTAGCTCAATTCGTTGCCCCCGCAATTTGATTTGTGTGCTAGACAACCGTCCGAGACACTCCAGAACACCATTGGGATGAATGCGCGCCCGATCGCCAGTGAGATAAATGGGCCCATGTCCTGGCCAAGAGCGGAAGACGGCCCTCTGGTCTGTATCCCTGTTGAGGTAGCCGTCTGCTAGCTGCGGCCCCGCTATGGCTAGCTCACCGATATGTCCGATCGGCAGCGGTGTCACCTCTGTGCGCCCAGCCTTGCTTGCGGAGACAATGAGAGCTGTGACCGTGTCTAGTGGTTGACCGATATCTCCCACAAGTGAGCCAGACACCATTTCTTCAGCCACTGTGCAGTGTATCGTGGCTTCCGTGGGTCCATACATGCCGTACAAGATGCCTTTGCGATCGGGCGAGCTGCCGAACTCGTCAATAATGTGGCGGGTTAGCATCTCGCCAATCGTGAGCATCACCTGCAGTGATGGCACGCGTGATCTGGTGCCTATCAATTCTCCTGCAACGGTGGGCGTGAACTCCGCGGCATCCACCTGCATCTCAGCGAGCACTGCCGGAAGGTTGCTCAGCAGCCTTGACCAGTTGCAGCCCACCAGTGTCGCCTGACGGTACCAAGGGAAGAAAATCTCAAAGACCGACACGTCGAAGGTAGGCGACGCGAATTGCAGGAATCGTCGAAATTGTGGGATGTGCCGGTCGTGTGCTAGCATAGCTTGTGTCGCCGCTCGATGTGAAATGAGCACGCCCTTCGGAAGACCCGTCGATCCTGATGTGTACATGACGTACGCAAGGCTTTCGCCAGAAAGCCTAGCTTGCTGGCGGATCCGTGGCTTGACTGGGTTCTGCACATCGTCGGTGAGGATGTAGTGCATTTGTCGTCCAGTCGTGCGTACGCGGTCGACATGCGACGACTGCGTCACCATGACCGTTGCGGACACGTCTTGTAGAATGAAGCTGAGCCGTTCTGAAGGTGTGTCGATGGCTAAGGGGCAGACCGCAGCTCCTGCCTTCAGAACGGCTAGCCAAGTTACATAGAAGTCGGGGCATCGTGGCAGGAGGATTGGCACGATTGGCGAACGAGTTCCAGCAAGGCTCTGATGGTTAAGAGCTTGGGATACTGTCGCAGCCAACTGATCCGACAACTGGTGCAAGCGTTGGTAGGACAGGGTTGTCCTGCTGCCATCTTGATGGAGGAAGTCCAAAGCGGTATGATCACCTGCGCCATCGCCAGTATGCGTAACAAGGTCGTGGAGCAGATCGACTCCAGGTATGATCGAGTAGTCTTCATTGAGAATGGCGAGACGTGGTTGCAGAGGTAGGCTGGACAACGATGATTGCATTTGTGACCACAGTTCAGCCAGGAATGATGCCGTTGAGAAGCCGTTCGAAAGCAGCGTCCCGCATCGCGACGCGAGATCATAGGTCAACAGAAGTCCGAAGCGTTCCGCGCGCGTATCCTGCGGGTCGCCTCCCGACTGGGTTTGCTGGTCCGACTCGGCTGATGTAGGCAAATCAGACGGTGGTATGGTCAGGATGCCACTATATCTCGGGACGTGACCGTGCTGCTCGCCGAGAGACAGTGTGTTTGCGTCGTGCAAGCCCTCCGTGCTCCATTGCACTGATTTGCCATTGACGAAGAAGACAGGCGCGTCTTCTCCGGTCAGACCTGCGAGGGTTCTTCCCCATGCGCATACCAGCTCATGATGTGTGACGGCGTGGTGTGGCGATGCGACCTCGATCGAGACACGGCGCGGGATGTCTTCGTCGAACAGCAGCGTGGGAAGCCGGGACGGAGCAGACTCCGCTTGTTCCATCATGCTAGGCATGCAATGGTATCGCCACCTAGGAATACCTGCAAGCCGAGCTCATAGAGGCCTGCGTAGAAGACCATGGCCCTGTCGCGACTCCGTTGGCAATCGCGCGCTCAGCGGCAAAGGCACTGCGACGCATACATAACGCGCAAGCCGTTGCGCGCGTCATCCGGGAGCCGTTGGCGCGGGGCAATCTCCCGCCTCGATCCGGCGATGCGGTAGCCCCGCACTCGGCGTGGGAGCAGCTGCAGAAGGCCAAACGCGCCAGCATTGAGCTTGCGCCTGCCAGCTCGGCCATGGTCTCGCCATCTCGAACGCAGTCGATTGCTCAGGCAACAGGCGCCGAGCCTATCATCAGTGCTCAAACCAGCCCTGACCGTGGGCTACCATGGCCTGAGGATGGGGTTGAGGTTGAGGTTGAGGTGAGGTCGAGTTGACGTTGAGGCAGGCGCGGCCCGAGCGCGTCGCGGGAATGACGTAGGTGCTCTCACTATCTTATCTGATTGAGAACAGTGCAATCTAATCTGATCTGGTCGAACCTCACGAGCGCGCATCGCGACGTGCATTGAGAGCTGTTGCACCTCGAATCTAGTCCCATCTAGAAAGTGACAACCATGCGCAGCATTGGACTGGTCCTCTGAGATAGTCCTGCTATCACAGATACAGTCAACATCCAGAGGCGACGATCACCAATACCACCACCACCATCATGGACCCATCGGTACCGCCGGCGGCAGCAGAGTATGGAGGAGGTATGTGCTGGTGATGCTAGCGTTGCGCAAAGACGTGCCAGTGCTGATTGGTCGCGCAGACGAGGTAAACGCGATCATCCTCGATCCCGGCTACGCCTCCACACGTGCAGGCTTCGCGGGCGAAGACACGCCCAAGTCGTACAGCACGACATATTACGGCAAGGTGCCCGCTGAGACTGGGGAGCGTCTGGTGTTCGGCGACAACATCTTCGTGCCAAAGCCGCATCTATCGATACACAATCCGTTTGGTCGCGACGGCATCGTGGAGGACTGGGACGCGGCCACCAAGATCTGGGAGCACGCCATCACCTCGCGGCTCATCAATCCAAAACAGCCCAGCGCCCGCTACAACGGCCTTAACGATGTCAATGATGCTGCCAACGGAGATGCGATGGACGTGGACCCGACGCAGGACAGTGACAAGTTCCTTGATGACAGTCCATTGCTCATGACCGAGTGCCCGTGGAATCCCACCGAGGCACGGGAGAAGACGATCGAGATCGCGATGGAGTCTTGGGGCACGCCAGCGTTCTTCCTTGCCAGGACGGCTGCGATGTCGGCGTTCTCCGCAGGCAAGGCATCAGCTCTCGTTGTGGATGTCGGCGCGTCCATGGTCTCTGTCACACCAGTCCATGATGGCCTGGTGCTCAAGCGTGGGATCAAGCGGTCACATCTCGGTGGCGACTACATATCATCTCAGACGCGGGCGCTGCTGCGGTCACTGCAGCCTGATCAAAACAGACTCACACCGCAGTACCTCATCGCCTCCAGGACAGCAGTCGAATCGGGCCAACCGCCCCAGGTCACGCTGCGGGATATACCACTCGCGCAGCAGCCAGCCGATAGCTTCCGCAGATTGCATGAAGAGCGCATTCTTACGGAGTTCAAGGAGTCCGTCGCACGAGTATGGCCAGGGCCCTCGAAATTGTCGCACAAGGACGACAAAGAGGGTGTGGACAATGAAGGAACTGCAAAGAGGGAGCCGGGTCGGCTGTTTGAATTTCCTGATGGCTACAATCAGGAGTACGGCATCGAGGGCTACAGGATAACGGAGCCACTGTTCGACGCTAGCGCCGCCATTGACGACCCGCAGTCATCTTTTGCCAAACCAACACCCGAGCAGACCATCCCAGAGCTTCTTCGTGCAGCCCTGAATGATGTTGACGTGGACATCAGACCGCACCTGCTCAACAACGTCGTCGTCACCGGTGCGACCACGCTGATACCCGGCTTCAATGATCGCCTGAACAGTGAGCTCGTGGCCATGTTCCCCAGTCCACGAGTGCGCCTGTACGCCCCAGGCAACACAACGGAACGGAAGTTCAGCTCCTGGGTCGGTGGCAGCATATTGGCGAGCTTGGGCACCTTCCACCAGATGTGGATCTCTAAGAAGGAGTATGATGATTACGGGCCTAGTATCGTTGATAGGCGGTGCAAATAGACACGCGGACTATGGTGATACCCACTGGTAATGGATGGCAATGCTGCCTCGTGTATTGATTTTGAGAACGTGGACTCCTGCCAAGCGGTGTCTGATGAGGGCATGCACGGTAGTGATGAACAACAGTGATCGCCTTATGCGGTCATATGAGGCGCCATGACGAGTTAAGTCGCCACCTGGGCCGCCGTCGTGCGCGCGCGTGTTTCCAAAAGATAGTTCGGCAAGCGACGGAGACTCGGCCATTGGAGCTATTCCTGAATCAGAGCTTGTTGTGCTTGAGAAGCCAGCTGAGCAGGTCGACCTTCGTCGCAACAGCAACTGGCTTGATTTCGCCCTCGCTATCCCTCTCCGTCACCACAGCTGCTGAGTTCCACTCGAAGAAACGGTTCAAGAAGTTCAAGGAGGTGTCGTTCGTGATTTCGATGAAATGCTTGCGCTTCTTCTTGTCATCAAGGTTGGCGATGTCGCGGGAATCGGTGATGACTTCGGGCAGCTTGGAAAAGTTGAACATGACGTCCCCTACAGGCGAAGTCGGCTTGGCGCGCCCATGCGTGAGACGGCTAAGTAGGTTGCCAAGAGTGACAAGGCCAACAAGCGACTTCTTCGGTGTCGAATCGAAGACAGGAAGCTGGTCATAACCCTTCTCGTGCATGATATCGATGGCGGCGGAGCAAGGAGTGGTCGAGGCAACTGCGGTCACGGCCTTGAGGCTCAAGTCCTTGACACACGCACCATCAAATGATGCCAGAGCATCCGGCAGCGAACCCTTCCGCTGAGCGATGGAAACATCAGCAGTAGCCTTGGACTCAGGCAGGAGGTCATTCGCAGCAAGCCAGTCATCGTCCGCGAACTAGAATCAGCGTCAGCACAAGCCGTTCATCATAGCAAAAGAGCAGCGAGTCTCCCTCTGTCATGCGTCACCTGACTGACCTTGCTGAGGTAGCTGCGAATCGAATCGGGACAGATGACCACAACGACATCATCCTCAGTGAACTTCAACTCCTCGTTGGCCTTCACGAGAGCAGCAATGGCACTGCCACTGCTACCTCCGACAAGAAGACCCTCCTCGGCGATCAATTGCCTGGCATACGTGAAGGACTCGCGGTCGGCAGTCTTGTACCAGTGATCGACATCCTCACGCTTCAGCACGTCGGGAATGAAGTCATAGCCGATACCCTCGACCTTGTAAGGCTCGTTGGCATGCTCCTCGTTGAGTGCCTCAGGAAGCGCAAGGATGGATCCCTGAGGATCAGCGGATATGACCTTGACGCTTGAGTTGTGCTTCCTCAGGCCAGCGGCGAGACCTGTGATGGTACCACCAGTGCCAGCGCCAGCAACCACCGCGGTGATCTTGCCCTCCGTCTGCGTCCAGATCTCCTCTGCGGTTCCAAGCTCATGCGCCAGAGGGTTGTCGACGTTCGTGTACTGGTCAAGGATGTGCGCGTTGGGCAGCTCCTTCTCGAGGCGGCGCGCAACGCCAATATGCGACTCAGGAGAGTCCCAGGCGGCCTCGGTTGGTGTCCTGATGATCGTAGCACCAAGCGCACGGAGCACCGACACCTTCTCTGCGGACATCTTTTCAGGCAGGGTAATGATGGACTTGTAGCCTGTGGGGAACGAGGGTCAGCTAGGAGCCGTGCGACGCATGTGCCAGCCATGACATACCCTTGATAGCACCGACGAGCGCCAACCCGATGCCACTGCAGAAGACCAGTCAGCACCGCCACCGCTCTACCACACATGATACAGCTCGTGAGAGGGCGCGTACGTGTTGCCGCTAGTCGGCTCGATAAGGGTATCGCCTGGCTTGATCCTGCCGCTCTGCTCGGCCTGCTCGATCATCCGCAGAGCGATGCGGTCCTTGACACTACCGCCCGCACTGAACAGCTCGGCCTTCGCATACACCTGCGCCTTGATGCCCAAGGACTGAGGCACGCGGTTCAGCCGGATCAGCGGCGTGTTGCCAATCTGCTCAGTGACAGACGCCATTGCTGCCGGCGGGCAGCGCTGCGCGTTCGTGCTCGTCATGGTGGTGCCGGCGTATGGGCGCGGGAATGGTCTCTGCGTGATTGGGCGTTGAGTAGCACCCGTTGAACGACCGATGCACTTGATCGGCGCGCCACAGCAGCTGAAGATCGAAAGGATCGTTCTCAAGCTCAGCAACCTGCTCCTCTCGCTGCGACGACCGCCGTCAGCTTGCGAATTGGCGAGCTCTGCCACCTGGTCTGGATTTTTGCTGCGCCCGCTCGGCTACGGCCAAAAGTCCCATGGGAGGCCCAAGCTCGGAAAAGCTTCCTTGCATTGGGCTGGTTGGCCAGGGCCGCTGCTGGCCGACCTGACCACTGCTTCAATCTGGACTGCCTGCGCCATGGTGGCGAGCTATGGTGACGCTCTTCAGACATCGGCATCCGCGCCTCACAGTCTCTCACGCTGATGACGATCGCTGCATGCCCCGGCCTCAGTGGGACCGGCAATGCCAGGGCTGGGCTCGCGTTGCTGACAGCGCCAGAAGGACCTTCACGGTGTGGCTGCCACGCTGATCGGCACCATCAGATGGTGAAGCGGCCGAAATGCTACGCCTGCTGCAGCCTTCGCGCGATACAGGCAATGGTTGTGGCGGCGTGGTGCGGTGACTGCTGACCCCCTGCGCCATCGCCTGCGGGTCGTCTTGAGGCCTTCCCCCGCCGTCAGCCACAGGTGTCTCGCCGTCATTCTCACTGCGTCGCTAAGGTAGCTCTGACGGATCAGTGCGCATGCATGGCTCGCTCTGAGCGTGTCACCGTCCTCCACTTTGCGGGCCTTGCTACAGATAGAGGGTGTCTTGGCGGGAACGGGCCGCCGTCCAAGATGCTCTCGTTTCCGCAGCTTCACAGCCGTTGAACAGTCTCTGAGCTCGCGCTGAAATGGCTTCCTCAGCCGTTGCTGCTGGTAGCCAGCAGGACGGCATAGTCTCAGCCGATCGTTGCAACGCCTCGGACCCTCCACCACGCCAAAGGTCCGTCACCAATGACCAGCAATCTCATCACGGGAGGTCGACGGCCCATCAGCGTTGATCTCAGCACGACAAAAAGACGATTGAGTTGCGGCTTGTGACGCGCCCGGCCACATTGCCCCTGTATCGCTGCACGCAACAAAGTTACAGCAGTATCAGGGCTAAACGCCAGCATATACGCCACTACCCCTCGTTAGCCAGCTGGCCGGCAAGCCAAGCTTGCGGGCACAACCGCCCCTGCAGGCTTGACTCGCCCATTCCAGCATGGCCAGAACATCAGCATCGCCGAGGCGAAGGTCGTCCTCCAGTCATAGTCGCCGACAACGTCGTCGTTCGCGGGAAGCATCTCGTCAAAGAACGTCATTCAGTCGGCTTCCGCTACACCATGACTACGACGGACGCCACTCGCCCGTCCTAGGAGGAGACGAGCCGGCTACGGTGCCACACCCAATGGGCCACGAGCAGATGGGCAGGCTGATTCGCGTGAACACCGCTGGCGAGAGCGGCCGTGTTGGGGTCAGCCCCTGGCTGTTCCTCAAAATCTGCTTCCGCAGCACGACGCGCATGTCCATGATCGTGAACGTGCTCTGGCCGTTCGTGCCAGTCGCGATTGTGGTGCATTTCGCCCGGTCTGATCTCCACCTCTGGAACTTCATCCTCAGCTACATTGCCATGGTGCCTGCCGCAAACGTCCTGGGTTTCGCCGGTGGTGAATTGGCGAAGAAGCTGCCAAAAGTCATCGGCGTCTTGGTTGAGACGACTCTAGGATCACTCGTCGAGATCATCATGTTCATGATCCTGATCCACAATGACGAGGATGGCTCGCTCATCCCCGTCATACAAGCAGCGATCCTCGGGTCGATCATGGCCAATCTGCTGCTGTGCCTGGGCATGTGCTTCTTCTTCGGTGGTCTGACGCGCGAGGAGCAGGAGTTCCACCCGGTCATCAGCGAGACTGGCTCCGGATTGCTACTCGTTGCTGGTTTCGGACTACTCATTCCAAGTGCCTTTTACTCGGCTCTCTCAGGGAGCACGAACAAGGACGGCAAATTCACGCCAGAGGTCTTGGTCCGCAATACGCTCAGGCTTAGCCGGGCAACAGCGATCGTCCTCATGATCTCGTTTTTGATGTGAGTCGCAAGCCATCAGACCCGACTGTGAAGACTGATTGCTAAGGCTGTTTAACGTTGGCACATAGGTGGGCTTGGTTCAACCTGCGGACACATCATGGGATCTACGATGAGGTTCTGGAAGCAGATGAAGCGAACGACGAGCAAGCTCATGTGGAGCTGAGACGGAAGAAGCTGACAATGTCAGAGTGCTGGTTGGCAATCGCAATCTCTCTGACTGCTGTTGCCATGTGCGCAGTCTTCTTGGTTGAGGAGATTGAACATGTGGTTGAACGCGGTGTACCCGACTACTTTCTGGGCTTCATCCTAGTACCGCTGGTTGAGAAGGCTGCAGAGCACCTCGTAGCAGTGGACGATGCGAGGTAGGCAACGGTCCGGCTACAGCGTGAGCAATGCAACAGTCTGGCTAACGACACCCGACACTACTAGGGACAACAAGATCAATGCGGCGCTTTTCCACTGCCTCGCACCCTCCATCCAGACGTCATTGCTGAATGGGCCGCTGGTCGTCGTCGTCGGCTGGGGCCTCAACAAGAAGATGAGCCTCAACTTTGAGATCTTCATGATCGTCGTGATGCTGCTTTCCATCTTGGTGGTTGGGTCGTTCCTCCGCGATGGCAAGTCAACGTACCTGGAAGGGGGGCTTTTGGTGCTCGTCTATGTCATCATCGCGGTCGCAGCGTTCTACTATCCAAATCCGCACGATGGCAGTACCAACATCACCCTGCCCGCAGAGCACGGAGGAGGCGCCGAGAAGAGGTGGACTATTCAGGAGCTGTGATGGCGACCCTCTCAGCCGCGCGATGTCACTGGCTGTGGTCGGGTGTGTCATGCTCAGCAGGGCATGCAAAACTAGTGACAATGACTTCTCAGCATCGCTATCTGTCCAGCGACGCACCTGCTGCCGCTCTGGTACATGACACGGGCCATAACTGGCATCAATGGCGCTACCCAGGCAGACCCTGCTCCCAGAAGAGCTATCATGCGAGGAGGCTCCTGGTTCGGACATCTGTTCAGTGAGCTCTCGGCCAGGTGCAGATCAGCAGTCACCTTCCAAGCGCACCGTCGGCGGCACCCATCGAGGTAAGGGAGCCATCTGCCTGCCGCTCACATCGCCCACCTCTCGGCGACTTCAGCTTCGATCAGCGGCCTGATGCTCCTGGCGAAGCAGGCAGGCGATGTCCACCATGATGGTCTTATGTTTGCTCATGGGAGGGCTAGCAGGGCTCTCCAAGGACAGATGATGCTTTCACCAGCTGGTGAACAGGCGCAGACCCACAGAGCACTAGGAGCTCTGTGACAGTATATCGACCGCCTGCCTCCACTGTAGGCACGACATCGTAACGCCAACCCCCAGGCCCTTGCACGCAGCTCATAGCAATGACTGCCGATGTATCTACTGATGAATATTCACGGTCCCTGCATGAGTCTCTACACACCTGCAGCACATGGCAGAGACAGAGACCCTGCGGTGAGACAGGGCGCACTGCAGGCAAGGCAATCGGCTCGCTCAAACCCTCCGCAGCTCGCCCCACGCCTCCGTATCTAAGCACCGCCGTGCGCGTGGGGCAGATCTGCGGACGGCGCGCAGTACGACGGCCTGGCAAATGCTGCTGGAAGCTACAGCGTATCGTTGCCCATTGCCGCAGCACCGTGCCGTGCGAGTGCGCTGCGCTGGCCATGTCAATCGACCTGGAGACAGACGAGTTCGAGGAGGGCGTGCTCGCCACGTTTCGTGCTCGCAATGTGCCGCTGAAGCGCGACGCGCTGAAGCTGGCGCTGGACGACCAGGGGTTCCGAGCGTGGGCTTCCAAGTACTTGCAGCCCGACACCCTGCTCTCCAAGGACGAGCTCGACCTGTGAGTTGGATTTCGCCTATGGCACTGACAGTCAGCGAGGTTATGTAGCGCACGCTACTGATGCGAAGATCCAGATACTCCCACATCGAGTCGTCAGCTCAATTGAAGGTTATTGAAGCACAACTACAAGGGCAGCCGCCGGTCCGGCCAATCTTGGATGAGGAGATCCGCGCGGCCATTGAGTCGCTGCGACAATCGACTGCGGCCACGCAGCAGCAGACGGACATTCTGCGATCGCAATGTCGCAAACTACGGGAGAAGGTCGACGAGGAGGCAGGGCTGAGAGTGATGGAGGACGCTACGGTGAAGCGGCTGCATGAGAAGCACGTAATGGAGGTGCAGCGGACCGACCGCGAGGTATGGTTGCGCAGACGGCGCTATGCTTTGAGCAAACCATGTGCGTGATGACAACGGCGTGATCTGATTCGCTTTTCATGTCTGACAGATCGAGGATCGCATCAACGCCATCGAGCTGATGCTGACTCCTGCCGAAGCGTCGGCCCGTGCTGAGCGTACTGCGGTGCTGCCACAGATTGCAGGGATCTTGAAGGAGCATGACCGGCTTCTTTCCTACCTGGAACAGTCGCTGCTGCTCGATACACATAGCACCGATCTGCTCGACGACGAGCGGGCTGTCGTCAAGCGTGCAAGGAGTCTCGCTGAGTTGCTTGCTACTTACACAGCGGAAGCAGTCAAATCGAGGCTCGACAGAATCTATCTGCAAGGCCTTGCCGAGGGATCACGATCCAGTCTAGACAATAATGCGGGACCGCCTGCGGTGGACGACAAGGCGACCTACCACAACATACAGGACGAGATAGGCAAGCTATATCCACAGATCGACCGCCTGGTTGCCACTAGCGTTCGGCACGAGCACCAGCTGCCACTGATGCAAGCGCTGCGCACGCTGCTCGACAGAAAGCAGATCCAGACACACGCCGAGTTCGACACGGTGTGCAAGTCGCTGCACCGACTCACGCAATCATCGGAGGATATCGCCGGACGGCTGAGGTCGAGGCAGTCGTACAGCCTAGCCCTCTGCGAGGTCTCACGGCGGTACAAGGCGGACGTGGCTGATAGGCCGACCGGCCCGTCCCTGCCACTGGCCAAGGGACGGGTTGTGAGACGCAAGGGCAGCACGGTGAAGGCTGCGAAGGTGCCCTCGGAACCGCTGCCAGAGCCGCTGCAGCTGTACTTGAAGCAAGTCGGCGTCGTGCCTCCGCACGCAGGCGAAGTGGCCGCGCATCTCCAGACCCATCATGCGAAGCTACTCCAGTCGCTCGAGGCAGATCGCGCGAGCGACGCAGCCTGCATCGCAATGCTCGAGTCGGCTGACACCGTGTCCCAGTCACTCTCGGATGCGTTGCTGGCGGAAACGACTTTTGAGACCAGCCTCACGGACGAGGCTCAGGAAGCTGCCCTCGACGCTCTGGAGGCCGACATCGAGGCCGTCCGAGAGGCGCTGTCGGATCTGGATCTGGACGTCCTCTCAGGCAGAGATCCGGCACGTGACGCTTTCCTCGAACGGTGGGGAAAGCCGTCTGATGCCTCCCGAAGGGCCAGTGTTCTCACGATCAAGGATATCCTGCCTTGAGCGGAGACGTGCACTTTCGGCCTGCTTGCCGAGTTGCTACAACACGCAGGCGTGCAAGAACCGGCGCTTCCCATCAACGATAGTGTGAGGTCTGCGCTCTGAAGAGTACCTAGGCATAATTATGATCTCATCATTCGGTCTAGCCGGCTACACTCGGGCCAGTAACGGCTGTCTTACAGGGTCGACCACCTGCACGGCCTGTTCTACGTCGTCGTCGCCGCCGCCTGTCTTGATTTGTTTCCGCCTCGCAGTCTCATCACCACTGTGTCCAGTCTCCTCCGCGTGCCGGTACAAGATGTAATGCTGCGTCATGAAGATGGCGTCGAAGAACAGGCTGACGTTGCCGAGCCAGAACTTCAGCGGGTTGCCGGTGATGCCGCTCCAGTCGCGCACGAGCCAGGAGTCGATAAACAGCTGCACCACGGACAGGAAGCCGCCCGTCGTGTCGCAGAGGATCATCTGGATCGCCCAGCCTCGCGTCGACTGCCGCTTGTAGTTGACCCATGCCTGGGGGATGTACTTGGTTACCGTGACTATGAGTTTCACCCAGGACATGGCGTACATCTAATGGCACAGACTGCGTATTAGTGTAATCCACAGCGGGCAGGAGGCCAAGCATAGACCTACCACATCGATCCAAGCCCAGGCCTCCACGTCAGCGGGATCGCTGCTCCCTTTCGTAATCACCAGCAGCGAGAGGATCGCCACTCCCAGAACACTACCCCAGAAGACCCCGAGCACGGGCTTGCTGGCGGTCTGGTGGCTCGACACCTTGAGTCCCCAGATGCGAGGGAAGAACTGGCTGTATGATATCGAGCTGAGCACCAGTGCGTGCAGGGCGAAGACGAGGTCGTTCATCTGCGTTGTGGGCTCCGGCGCCGACGGGTGCCGAGCCGCGTACTGAGCCCTGATTAGGGGCGAGTATATGAAGGAGAACTGGTATATCGACATGGTCACGTAGCCGAGAACGTTGACATATTGGAAGTCGATCGCCAGGCCGTAAGTCGAGCCCCGCCGCCAGTTCTGGTATGGCTGGAAGTAGAACGAGAGAGACCACGCGATGGTACTGATCGACAACGCGGAGCTGTTAGCGTGGAGACCATCATGAATAGAGGCTGATGTACATACTATAGCCAGCCTAAAACTCTGTACTCGGACGATGGGTCAGCAGCAGTCCTCCTCGCACTGCGGTGTAAGGCCACCGCCCCCTAATGTCTCCTCACGGCGCAACTCACTGCGAGACCGTCGCCAGCACGGCGTCTGTATCTGACGACATTGTAGCTGCGTGGTGATCAGCGCAGACACCACGATGCAGGAGTGTGCGGTTGCGCAGTCCGTCAAGTAGCGGCGTATGAAGCTGCCGTTCACAGGTGCACCACCGAATGCCAGACCAAAAGAGCCTCTGATGAGCTTCATCCACGCTCTTCAGACATGAACTGGGCAGCCGCTGATCAGGCAGCAGGAGGTGATGGTGAGCAAGAAAGAGACGCGAGATGTCAATGTAAGCCGGGGGATCAGCGAGCAAGCAAGCCAGCAGTCGAGCACACCAGCAAGCAAGCAAGCATGATCAGTCATAAGCCTCGCGCACGTCCTCCCACCGTCAAGTCATCAAGTCACGGTCGCAACCATCGTGCCGAAGACGAAGATGGAGCTTGTCCAGGCTCCTCACACACACAACCCCCGCAACATCAGCCGCAAGGACCGTCTCGCGCAAGCAGAGCACTCATGACCAGTCATGCAGCGCCGGCCCTTTCTTGCTGTCAGGGATGCTTATCGCGCAGCTTACTCGCCAGCTGGCCCTGTCATCCAGCATCCAGCCTGGTTATCTATGCTGCTCTATAAGCGGCTGCGCCGTCGGTCACGGACTCCGGCTGGGCTGCGTGCGCGCGCATATAAACAGAGATACATATGAACACGCCCTCATACAATTAGACGCTCTTTCTGAACTGCAGAGGCCCGTGCCCGT
>JAGYHY010000056.1:0-19969 GCA_024244165.1 Ascosphaera acerosa | reverse complement strand
CGTCGTCCAGAACCGCTATGCTGCCCTCAAGGAAAGGTACGCTCCCTGGCTCATGCGCAATTGGGTCGAGAGCACCGAGCCTGCGAAGCACGTCTTCGAAGATCTCAGCATAGCAGCATTCCTGTGTGAGCTGTGGCAGAGACACTACCATGCTGGCACTGAGACCGATGCGCGCGATCACGCGGGGAAGAGACCGTGGCCAGGGTTCGTCGACATTGCCTGCGGGAACGGGGTGCTAGTGTATATCCTCCATCAGGAGGGCTTCGAGGGTTGGGGGTTCGACGCGCGACGGAGAAAGACCTGGTCGATATTGCCACAAGCCACGCAGGCTAGACTGCGCGAGATGATCTACTTCCCGCAGCCTTTCAGAGCCGTCGCAGAGAGTGCTGATGGTGGGGCTGCTCTTGCGGATCCTGTCTTTGACGGCATCCTGACGAGAGAGACGTTCATCATTTCCAACCACGCGGACGAATTGACGTTATGGACACCGATCATCGGCGCCCTTTCCGACCCTGCCTGTCCCATGCCCTTTCTTGCCATACCCTGCTGCTCTCACTCATTGTCCGGTGCGCGGTACAGGTATCCGCCGCCGAAGCATGTCGTCCCTGTCAAGGTAGAGCAGGACAACCCTGTCACGGGGGATCTGAAAGCAATGGCTGCCGAACGGCGACAAGAGCGCGCGGACCCCGGCGTGGGTTACTCCGCGTATGCGTCGCTCACTGCACGGCTGGTCCGCATCGCACAGGAGGTGGGATATGACGACGTTGACCGAACGCTGCTGCGCATCCCCAGCACAAGAAACATCGCTGTCGTCGCGGGTGTCATTACCCGGCCACAGCGCCAGGTGCGAGATGCTTGTCAGGCACGAGCAGAGATGGAAGAGAAAGTCCATGACATCTTGGCCGCGGACTGTCAGCGCAATGGCGGCGTTGAGACGGCTGCGCAAGCGTGGCTGAACCGGGCGTTGAGTCTGCAACAGCCAGGCAGGAGTCAGCAGAGCGCAAAAGCCCTTGGATGATAGCATGCCCCAACGCGATCGGTTGTCCCGAGGAGGCAGCGGCTGAGCCTGGAGCGACACCCAACTCGACTCATCGAACCAAAGCGCCCCTCTGACGCAAAAAGGCTGACATCTTCTCCAAGCATCGTGCCGCACTCGTCTTGTCATACTCGTCCGGCATGTACTCGCCACTAAGCACGCAGCTGACCTGCATGCCTTCGCGGTACGCCAGTCCCGTCAATAACTTGGGTGTGATTAGAAAGTACTGCCGACCTGTACCTTCCGCTTCATCACACGCGATATTGACCATGCGCTCGTGCACCATGCGCTCGTTCCTCGGGTCCATGCCCTGGTTGATCTCGTCGACCACGCGGAAGGGTGATTTCGACAGCGACTGTAACGCCATGAGGTAGAAAATCGTGCTGACTGCTCTCTCACCACCGGACTGCCGATGCGCGTCTAAGACAGACAGCGGCTCGCTTTCCCGGAACTTTACCATGATCTGGATGGCCCATCTGTCGAAGTCGCTGCCACTCCCATTCTCCTGGTCAGAGAACCCCCCGCGAGCCTCGCTGGACTCCTCGGCTTTGTCAATCGTAACCTGCCCAGCACAACCAATCCTGGCAAAGGACTCGAAGAATGCGCTGCTGATCTGCGCGACAAGTGCATCCAGTCGAGGCTCCCATTCTGCTCGTGTTGTCCTGATGGCATCGTCCACTTCTTCAAGAACAGTGGTTTCCTCTGCGATTTGATGCCGTAGCCGATCGATACGAAATTGTCGTGCCTCGAACTCCTCAATGATGTCGGCACTCCCTTCCGATATCAATGCGAGTCTCGCTCGATCGGACTCGATCTCCGCCTCCAGCTGCGCAGGTGTGAATGCTTGCACCACACTTGCCATCTCGCGGACCATTGCCTCCTTTTCAGTGCCAGCAATATCCCCTTGAAAAGCTTCCGCTGCTCGCTTAGCTCTTCTGCGTTCAGTGTTGAGTTGCGCGAACAGAGCCTGCGCCTCCTCCACCAGGCGCCGCTTCTCGGTCAGTGCATCGTTGACTTCGTGGTTGCGGGCATTCAGAGTCTCCAGGTCGGAACGCCCTTCTTCTAGCCTGACCTCAGCCTCAAACATGTGCTCAACAGCCTGGCGTAGTGGGCCAACGCAGGTCTAAGGGACGGTCGTTAGTAGTGACGTTGAGGCTGAAGGGCGGGGCACGACTTACGGCATATTCTATAGCTGCCTGCGCTTGAGCCAGTGCAGTCTTGACTTGCTTCTTTCGAATCTTGAGTAGCGTTTTTCGGAGATCACGGCCCTGATTCTCAACGGCCTGGAGCTTCGACTCAACGTTTGCTGCCTCAGGTGTCAGCGGCAGCCAGACACTCAGAAATTGCTCACGTAGACCTCACCTTTCTTATCGGGTAGACCGCGGTAATATACCGCCGCCTTCTGCTTCTCATCTTTTTCCGCTTTCAATGTTCTCTGCATGATACAGTTAGTAACGGCGACACGAAAAGGGTAGCTGACCAGGCAGGGTAAATCGCACCTCTCGAGTTTGTAGCTCCTTGATCTCCGCTGCAAACTGCCTATCGCGCTCCAACGTCTCCTCCAGCTGCTTTTCAACCTCCGTCAACTGTTCTCTCGCCTGCGTGATATATTGCTCAAGCTGTAGCTTCGCGCCAGAGTCGACTGGTTGGTTGGTCCACCATTGCGCACGCCGGACATTCCGAACTCTTGTTGAAGTAGCCCCTGGGCCATACTCACGGCGGCGGGTCACTGAATATAGGTTGGAGCCGGACGCCCAGCTACTGATGCGCGGGTGGCTTTCAAGCGCCCGATACTCGCTATCGGACATGTCGCGCAGTGTGACTGGCATCGCGTGGAGGTTGAGTTCGCTGCTGAGCATGGCCAGGACAGCGTCCGGACCAGACAACAGATCGCGAACCCAGCAGTCGAAACCCAAACCTTTGACCTCATCATCACTAAGAGGGGTTCGCAATTGGTTGAGAGACAAGGAGCAGGTTCGAATCGTGACGTCTTGCCATCGGTGATCTGCGAACGCGCGTTGCATCGTTCGGAAGTCGGCCGGTGACTGGGTCGTAAATGCTTGGAGGTCGGACCGCCCAAAGGTGGACTCAACAATGTCGGCGTAGCGCAAGTCGCGGAGAGAGCATTCTATGATCGGCGGTCCGAAGACGTCATGCTCGAACTTGGCCTTGTTTCCCTTGATCCATTGGTATGCTTGGTACGTATCAGAGGATAGTTTGAGGAGTTTCTCCTCTTGTCGGCCAGCTTGCGACTCCAAGTTGCGATACCGGTGCTCGGCACGTTCAATCTCTCGATTCTTCTGACGGTAGTCGTCATTCGCCTGGTCGCGCTGGGCTTTGACATCGCCCCTCTGATCTTCTAACCCCCGCATCTGACGGACAAGGTCGCGCAGTCGCTCATTGTAGGAGGCTGGATTGAATTCTGGAGGCTCTTCCTCCAGTTGACGCTCAATCCTGGCCTTCTGCTGAATCCACTTCTGTCTCTCTTCTCTGATCGACTGTCCACGTTGTTTTTCTGTTTTGTATCGAGCCTTCAATGCCTCAAGCGCACCCTCAAGATCTTTGGCCTGGTCTCGGGCATTTTCGGCGCTAGCTACGGCAGCTGTCACTGCAGTCCGCCGTTGCCTGACGACTATTTCCAGAGACCCGCAGTAGCGTTTCTTGTCTTCGGCTGACTGCAAGATGGGAGCAACTTGGGCGTGTAGGTCCTCAGCCTCCTTCTGCCTCTCTTCCACGTCAGCTCGAGCGTCAAGAGTCCTTTGGGCAAGGTCCTTGTACTTGATGAGCGGTCGATACAACTCCAAACAATGAATCCGCTTCTTGATCTCGTCTCGCTGCCTCATGCGGTCAACGTCCTCGCGCTGTAGGTCGTGGCGACGCTCCAGATTGGTGAGCAGCTCTTGATGAGCGGTGTGATGAGTCAAGGCCTCCTTCTGATTCTTGCGCAGGTCGATCAGCTCATCGTGCCACTGCAGCATCTGAGGAGGTGCCGCAGCTCGCTGGGTCGACTTCAGGAGCTCCACAGGGGTCATGGCGGCAAACTCGGCCACTTTGTCCTGCGGCAGGAATTGGCAGAGATTGTCAATCTGAATGGAGTATGATCTGGCCAGCTCCAAAATCTGCTTCTGCGACGCAGTTTGACCATTGATGAAGAAGGCGTTCTTCGAGCCGTCCTTCCTGATGACGCGTTTGATGACGGGGTTTGGATTACCAGGCCGACCTTGTAGCTCAATTTCGATGGCTGCTTTGGAGCGGCCGTGCTTGACGAAATCCGCCACGTCCTTGGCACGGCCTAGGACCTGTGATCCCCACCCCAGACCGAGGCACACGGCGCAGACGAACGTACTCTTGCCCGTGCCATTGGGCCCAATAATCATGTTGAGCAGAGGGCCAGGGTGGAACTCAGCACTCGAGTAGGTGACGAAGTCCGTCAGTCGCACCCGTACGATGGCGCCAGGACTGTGCTTGATATCGGACTTGCTGGAGGATGGCTGCGCCGCCAGCAGCTCCTTGCGCTCTGAAAGCTCATTGTGGCTCCGGTCTGATTCCGTGACTACCGGCAACTCGGTCTGGCTCGCGCCTGACCTTCCATCGGCTGTCTGAGAGTCATACTCACCTTCGATTTTGACTCGCTTGGTGTGTGGCGACGGAGTGTCATTGTCGTCGCTCGTCTCGTCGGCGCGTCGTCGCCGAGAGGCAGAGGGCATCTCGGATTTTGCACGGGCGTTCAGCGCAGCGCCCGGGCACCCAAACAGTCAACCCGTCGCACAGGGAAAGGCATGTGTCGAACTGACAAGCCCGCCAACGTCACGGCCACTGATCTTGCGATCCCGACTCTCACAGTCGCCGTTGTCGTCTCCGGCATCGCAGACGTCGTCGTCGGTGCAGCCATATGCAATTAACTACGATGACAGCCGACGCGTCGCGTCCGTGTGAGCGGCAGTACTTGGCCAGACGGCAGAAAAGGCAAGAATGTAGGCAGCGTAGTCGGCCCACTCACTGACATGCCGTGCTGCCTGTTCTGGGCGCGACAGCCCCGGCAGCGAGTGGACGCTGAAGTGACTGATTGCGCGCACCACGCAGCATGCTTCTGCCCCCGCCTGCCAGCCTTGCCATCGAGCACTCAGTCGTATGACACAGTGGCCGTTCTGATCATCGCATGCAATGCAGAGCTGTGGCGGGTTGCCCTCGAAGGGGACAGGTCGGGAAGGGAAGGCATCGCGGGGTGCCACGCCGAAGGTGGGGAAGCGCTCCCCGGAATCCGGGCTGTCACCTTGCTTCCGAGCTGACCTCTCAAACATGCGCACTGGCCAGGGTGACGTGCGCAGCAAGGAAAGCCCTCTCACGATGTACAGTATCGTGCCATGCCCGCCACCTGGATGGCGTCTCGTCTGCGGGCAAGGGACCAGGGCGCAACGTCATGCTGCCACGACGCCTATGCTTGGCTTGTCGATGCCGGCACGAAACAAGGGCGTCGCCGCTGATGTCAACCTCATGAGAAGCTGACACGTAGCACGAGCTAGCCGTCTAGTGTAGAAGATGCTGTTGTCTCGTCCGCCCGTGCCGCCTCGCCTGGGATCGATCGTCACCGGCCAGAAGCGGCGCCGGACCTCACACGCGAGCCGATGACGCCTGCTGCTCGTCGTCCAATTGCAGCATCTGCGTGCCTGTTGCGATGACCAAGTTGCTACCCCAACTTGCCGGCCGTTTCGCAAGCTGACTCGGCTTGATTCACACCCTGCCACTGCCGACAGATCATGGTTGCTCGCTGTAGCTCCCTCGTGTCCAGCGGTTGGTGGCGGACTTCGTCATCAAGGGAGCCACCGCTCGTAGGTATTGATGGCCATGGCACGAGCCCGCATCGCCCGCCAACTGCACTGCTGGTGCTCAGCAGTCGTACCTGTCACAAGCCAGCGGATGCCATTGACGGGGCATCCATGTCGCTGGCCGTCGAGGCTGCTTGAGGCTGCTCAGGCACGCGGCGCGTGACCGCTCGCCGCAGACAGCCTTGCATACACGCGGGCTGCAGTAGGCTTGCCTTCTGCCCTTGCGTCTCTCTTGGAGTGACGCAGACTCGACGCACTCGCGAAGCACATGCTGGGGATCTGCTAGATCTGCTCGCCGCGTGCTGTATACAAGCAGGTACGGACCACCTCGCACCTGTGATTCTCATCGAGCCTGCATCAGCCGCCGCTTGCACATTGCCAATCGCTCCATGAAATCCCCGCACGCACGAGCAAAGGACATTGCAGCCCGCAGTTCGGCGCAGACGTCAATGCCTGTGAACGCCCATGAAAGCTCGTGCTCTTGGTCGTGCTCGTGCGTGTGCTTGTGCTGAACGCTGTCGCTGTCGCTGGCACCAGGCCAGGCCACCGATCCGATTCGCCCACGATCCCTGTCGGCCTGCCCTGACAGCCCCCTGGAAACACGAGGAATGGCAGATCGACTTGCGCCAATCCGCGCTCGGCTATCCACAGGCATTGATGGGGCGATCGAGCCCAACAAGCAAGGGGTGATTTGGCGGGCTGGCCGGCCGCCCATCTCGTCATCTTTGGCTCCTCTGCAGTCTGCAGCAGGCATACCTTGCCTGATCTTGTAGCATCAACGGT
Source organism: Ascosphaera acerosa (assembly GCA_024244165.1). Classification (NCBI taxonomy): domain Eukaryota; kingdom Fungi; phylum Ascomycota; class Eurotiomycetes; order Onygenales; family Ascosphaeraceae; genus Ascosphaera; species Ascosphaera acerosa. Next base: position 13,324 of record JAGYHY010000056.1, on the reverse strand, counting down.
CTCATCACGGGCTGAAATGGCAGATGAACAGACCTTCTCAGGCGCAGCATCAGGCAGGAAAGGCGCGCTGACAAGGCGCAGGCACGAGCAGACCAGCAGTGCCCCTCACCTTCCCCTTGGTCGCGTGGCTGGCGCTGCCGATCACAAGTCCTGGCAGCTGTCGCCCCGTCTTCTCATGTTTGCTTGGCCTGGCAGTGGCCGCGACAGCAATGCTGGCACGAGCATACTACGTCTTGGTTAGCGTCGCATTGCTGGTCCTAGACTGTCGACAGTGATGAGGCCTCACTAGCTGTTGTCTCAATGCTGAGGCCATCCTGCACGGAGCTCCTGCGCAGCGCAACCCCCTGAACGACTTGGGCGTCCTGACTGACCTCGAAGCTTGGTCCAGTGGGCGTGCGAGATTTTCAGAGACGGCATGTCCCCCACACATCCGAACAGCGCACGCCCGCTGCTACCGTGCGCACCCGCAATTGGCTTGAGCTGCAGCATCAGCAGTTTACTGTGGACACTGGCCTGCTGACCGACTGGTCCTGGTTCGCCAGACGGGCCCTGTAAATGAGGGGAAGGACGAGCATGCGACCAGAGGGCGGCGGTTGCCGGTCAGCTAATCACTGTCTGAGCCTGTCGCCCCATGCGCATGCCTCTAGTCCCGCCGCATGACGACTTACAAGCACAATGGCACCGGTGGTAGTATATAGGACTGTGCCACCTGCTGCTGCCTGTATCTCTAGTCTGGTGAAGGTCTCCTGGTGTCTTCCTCCCCTTGATGCCTTTCTCCCTGGCCCCCCTTGGCAGTGAGGACCCCTCCACGCGAAGCTTGCTCCGGTCACATGCGAACGGCGGACGCCAAGTCGCAGCATTTGACTGTGGCCTGTCATACTCACCCTGATCTGCTGCTGCGACCTTGCATGCGCTGCGTGCAGCTGCGCAGTATAAGACGCCCATACAGCCTGTGCTTCATGCAAAACACCAAGCTCGACATCTATCGCCGGAGCTGGCGTTCGAACGATCTCTTCAGTGATCCGTCCTGCACCTCTTGTTGGTAGAGTCGCAGCTTCAACCGACCAACGGAGTGCTACTGCGTCCTATAACATACTGCGTCGCAGGCGACACCCGACCCTGCGAATGCTGCATCACCTCCGCTGTGTTTGTCTTATGGCATCTGCGTCCGGACGTCACAGCAGACTAGCCCCTCCGGCTATTCAGCGGCATCAGGCATAATCAGGGGAACACGAACCCAACGCTCATTGCCGGTCGCCGGTCGTCGCCACCGCCGGCTCCAGTGCTTGTGTGCCCTGCGCAACCTGCGACTTGCCAGGCTCGTCTCAACTGCACTGAGGATCGTTGCACATCCATCTCCCTCGTGCGCTCGCTGCCAGTTTGGCAGGTTCTCAAGTCTCACGCTGATCATCTGCTGCGCTGCGAGCGGGCCAGCCTCACCAACAAGACCTGCGAATGTTCCCGCTGTTATAAGCCTGTTCCACTCTCAAGAGACTTTGCGAAAGCGGTGCGAGGGACAGTCTTGCATACGACACATATACACTCAGGCCCATCAGCCGTACTCGCGTGTATATGGACCGACGTCAGCCGCTACAAGAGTCTAGCAGCTACGGACAGGTAGCAAGCTCGGCCGGGACCCCATGCTCGTCATGCCAACAAACGGCGTCACTGCCCGGGACCCTTTCGCGCAGATCCAGTACAAGCCCGCAAAGGTTGCCAACGACTTCACTGACGCAGAAGCATCGCTCATACCCGCGGATACCCTGACCACCTCATGCGCGAATGTCGTTCATCCGGTTAGGACGCCTAACGGGACACTGCTTCCACGGCCAGCAGCTTCACTCATCTCCTTGTTCGCTCAATCGACCGCTCTCTCATTACGGGCCGGCACCTCGATATGCACTTTTGCGCTGGACAGTGCCCGCACGACTACGCTCACGGGGCTCGAGTTCAGCAGAGCCGTGATAGAGAGCATTCTGATCAGAGCGGGCAGGGATGTTGCGCTACGAGGGAGTGACTACGGCAAGTCGGAAACGGAAACCATCGTCGAGAAGAGTGTAAGGTGACTGCAGCTCATTGTGATGCGAGCATACGGTTGTGACATTGATGCTGACAGTAACAACCTTCGCCTCATAGTTAGCCGTGCTGCACTCCACGATCACGTCCGCCTCCTTCTTCGCTTCAGCCTCCTTCAGAGTATCATCTGCGACAGTATCGTCACTGTCAGCTGTGTCGCAAAACCTGCTATCTACGTTGGACTCAATTTTGGGCTCGACCGAATCGTCCCGCGCCATTGCCGCCATCATAACCTTGATCAGAAAGGAGTTCAAGAATCCCGAAACGATACCAGCCGGCGAGAGCGTCGGCGTGAAGGATCTGGTCGTGGGATTCCTCGCCTTCGCATTGCTCCAGCGGTGGGGACGACGTGCGACTCAGCGGCAACATCGACTACATGGCATTGAGGAGGTCATCTGGGATGTGGTCATACTCGACAATGGTGTCCGCGCCGATGTCGTGGGTCTTGGTCGAAACCAGCCTGCTCGATATGATGGCAGTCGGCGAGAACCTGCTGCGACCGACAGCGCGCCTGTGCGGCCAGGTATTCAGAGGCAGCCATCATTTCTGTCACTGATGAACACTACGGAAACGGATGATGAGATCTCTGCCGTGCGTCGCGATCTTGCATTGCCTTCATCCAGGACCATGGCAAGCGGCTTCGACCAGATGACCTCTCACACAGCATTGCCTGCAGATCGTCAGCACGAACTGACTGATGACGAGATCCGCCGTTACATCCTTGCTCAGCTACCCGAAGGTGTGCATGCAACTGTGAGGACAGACACTGTCAGCACGAGGACAGTGACAGTTGAGATTTTCGACGATGATGGAGGCGGTGCCACGACTGATTTCGCCCTACCTCCCGGCTCCGCCGTAATTGCTGAACGCTTCCATGACTGGAAAGGCCCGCATAGGCAAACTTCCCTTGGCCATGAACATGGGGCCAGGTTGCCCAGTCATACGGTCATTTTCAGAACAGCAGCGAGACGCGCACAGAACACCGAAATGAGACGGAAAAGCATGACTATGAGGGACTTCGAGTACGCACAGGTGCCTGACGTTACCACAGGGGCCCCACAACCGTCGAAAAGGCTAGATGATGACGCTGCCAGCAAAGCCCCTGAATCTGGTGACAGCTGGCACTGGTACTCCAGAGACAACAAATCTCCAGCGACAACCCACCTGAAAGGCATACAGAAGGCCGAAAGGATGAATACTAAAGCGCCCCTGAGAAGGTTGACACGGCTGTCTGCACCTGTACCCTCTAATGGCCATTCTTTGCCCAGAAGAGACGCCAATGAGAACGCATCCGCAAGCCGTCGGCGGGCCGACAAGCCAGCTGCGCTGCCTTCCTTGCCAAGTCAGCTATATGCGCGCGATGGTCCCCGTGCAAACAACAAGATGAAGGTCACAGAGTTCCCGATCCAGGATCGTGCCACTGGTCAAAGAGTGCCTTTGCAGCCCATCACTCCGCTGCACGCCCAAGGCGAGCTGCATACGCGACGAGTTCCTGATTGCTCATACTCAATGCCTACGACACCCGCCGCTGCTTCTGGGGCCGCGCCTCGCAACTCAACCTACTATATGGTGCGCGAGAATAGCGCAGACGTTTATGTGGCTCACACCGACTACACCGCAAGGCCCGAGTCACCAAGCAAGTCGCCACATCACCGACGCAGAAGCAGTACTGTCACCAGGTCCAAGTCTGATAAAGACCTACACATCTTGCTTGACCAGGGCGGTGATGGGCTCGGAGACCTGGCGCCGACAGCTGCCAACCACCTACCACCCACAAAACGGCCTTCCAGTCTCTACTCCCTAGCCGCAGCAGGCTCCGAGACGTCCTTGGTATTGGCTCCAAGGTCTGCGAGAAGCGTGTATGATGATCAGACCACGATTTCGCAGCTGATGCGCGACGGAAAGATACCGGGCCTGTTTCCTGATAACTACCTCGTCAACAATATCAGGCGCTTCTGCCGATTCTCTAGCGCGTCCTATGGGTCAACGCTGATGCGCATGCTTGGCATCTCCTCCGAGAAGGACGCGCTGCGGGACCATGTGGGCAACGTCGTCATCACCGACGCCGACCCGCATCATGAGCACAATTCATTCAGTTACCACACTGGTTTACCGACATCGACGATATTGCTATCATCGTACGTCGATTCAGCAGGTGGCTCGAATGCTGCAGGTGAAACCGTGGAGGGATTCCCTCTCGTCCACTACCTTGCCCTCGACCATGAGTCGAAGGCGGTTGTTCTGACGCTGAGGGGTACCTGGGGCTTTGAGGATGTGCTCACCGATATGACGTGTGACTATGACGACCTGTACTGGCTGGGACGGAACTGGCAGGTGCACAAAGGTATGCACGCCTCAGCACGGCACCTGCTAGAAGGCGGCGGCGGTCGTGTCATGGCAACAATCAAGGCTGCGCTGGAAGAGTTCCCGGACTACGGAGTCATCTTCTGCGGACATTCGCTGGGTGGTGGCGTGGCGGCTCTCTTGGCGACACTCATCTCAAAGCCGAAGGAGCCCGGTCAGCCTGGTCCGTCGTTCGTCACGGCCTCCTACTACCCCACCTCGCACGGCGCTGCGAAGGCGCAGGGCAAGGCCCATGCGTCCGGGACAAAAACGCCAGCCGAGTTCTGTCTGCCTCCTGGACGGCCAATTCATGTATACGCGTATGGTCCGCCAGCGCTAATGAGCACCTCACTGAGGCGCGCGACACGCGGCCTGGTCACAACAATAGTCAATGGGCAGGATGTCGTGCCGATCCTGTCCCTTGGGACACTGCATGACTTCCTCCAGATCTCGCTGGCCTTCAGATCCGACATCAGCGACGCGCGAACGCATATCAAAAACAGGCTATGGGAGTCTATCACGGCTAACCTGCTCAATAAGATGTACCCCAATCAACTACCGCTGCCTGTGTTCCCTGCAGGAGACGTCTATGAGGACACTTGGGCGTGGTCAACGTTGCAGTCGCTGCGAGAAAATATGAACGCCACCAAACTGCTGCCTCCGGGAGAGGTTTTTGTGGTTGAGACGATGCGCGTGCTACAGCGAGACGCCTTCTCGTTAGATGAGATGAATAGTGAGCCTTCCGTTCCGATTTCATTTCCACCGTCAGCTAGCCAGGCGCTGCAACACCCGGACAGCGATCATTCGCCAAGATCGGCCGAGCAGCAATATCAGTCGCATGCACATCTTGGGGATGCCTATGGCTATCCGCGCCTGGGTCGGCCTGCGACGCGCGTGCAGCTCAAGTTCGTACGCGACGTTGAGACGCGGTTCCGAGAAATACGCTTCGGGTCGGGTATGCTCAGCGACCACAGTCCTGGCAGGTATGAAGCGAGCCTTGCTGCGCTGGCCCGTGGTGTCTTGGATGACTAGTAAGTTGTCGCACGGGTGTCCGACAAGCCAGGCATGACACCGCTCGCACCCATCATCTGATGGCCAAGGTGACGGCTGTCTGTGTGTCGCACAGTAGGAGTCCTGCGCAGACGGTGGTTTGAACAGGCATGCCGCTGCATGCTAGCAGCGTGCGAGCGAAACGCTGCTGAGATTGCTGATATCACGACTGTTGCATATGAGCACCCTGTACTTATGTGAGGGCTGTCCCTGCTTCGTCGGCTTCGCGGAGCTTTGTAAGGCCGTCATTGTCGCCTGAATGGCTTGCGGAGGTGGAGGTGCTGGGGAGCAAGCATGTCGACATGGCCCATGCTCGGAAAGCATGGGGTGTGATGCTCATGGCCCCCATGCAGGCCCCACTGAGAATCTAGATGACGATTGGACACATCAACTCAATTGTTCGGCTGTCCCAACTTGCTGAATAGCGTCTCGTTCATTTTCGTTATCGCGTCTGTCATGATGTTCAGATGTGCTTGTAAGCACTGGTCGAAGAATTGGGCTTGCTGCTCAGAGAACTGCTTCTGCATTTCCATCTGCTGTTTTGCAATACGGTCAAGGAGCTCGGCAAAGCGTTTCGTCAGGCGCTGTTCCAGGTCATACTGCGACCGAGAGATGCGAGACTCAAGGCTGGTCCAAGCTTCGAGCTCGTTGCGACCAGACGGAGCTAGCACAGCGGTGGAGGCGGTGATCACACGGTCTGCAGCATCCGGCTGAGCTTGACCCTCGGGCGAACTGGTCCGTAACCGTTTCCGCTGCGTCTGCTGCTGCTGCTGCTGCTGCTGCTGCTGTTGTTGTTGTTGCTGCTGCTGCTGCATCGTGAAGTCTTGATTAGCCAGGAGACGATCCGCCGCATCCACATCTGCTGGACGGATGTCGATCATATTGGCAATGTCGACGTTGTCCGGTATTGTATCGTCTCTTGAGGACGCTGGACGCTTAGATAGAGACTGGGATGGGTCGGTAGTTGCCGTGAATACTTGCATCTGCCTGCCCTGTGTGATAGCTACGCTGGGATCTGTGGCATGCGGCGGCCGTGGAGCCAACGGAACGCGAAACGTGCTGGTCGAGCCAGGAGCTTGCGGGGTCCGTCCCACCGCGACGCTCACGTCAGAAGCGATGTTGGTCGAGCCTTCATGTGACGGAATAGGAGGGTAGTCTGATGTCAACCCATCTGCCAAGGCAATCGCAGCCGGGTTCTGAGTGGGGAGCAGGATCTCTTCTAGTCGGAAGAAGTTGGGGCATTTGGACACCATTTTGCCTGGGAAGGCCACGCGTGTTAGTCAAGTACTGCAAGCGAGTACCGGCTCATCCTGACCGGGAGCACGCTCGCAGACCACTCACTTCTCAGCTCCTCGCCGACATTGCTCTCCTTCAGCAAGTACTCCGGCGCGCCACACATCTTCCGCGCCGACATCCATTGCCGGCGCATGTTGTGGTACTTGTCTTTGATCTTCGTCCACTGGACATCTGGGTTGCTGGGAAAGACCTCGTCCTTCACCTGCTGACACCATCTGTTCATCTTGCCTCTGACGACATCCTTGTGGTCGGCCATCCAGCTCAGCAAAGCATCCACCTCGTCGCGCTTCCACGGTCGCATCGTGGCTGTGATGGCTTTGAGCCTGAAGGACGCTGGTGCAAGTGCTCTGACAGGGGGGACGTATGCACTCCGAGCGGTGTCCGTCTGATTCTGGGCTTCTTGGTCTGCCCCGCTTGCTGCAGCGTGCCGTGCGTTGCGATGCCCTGCTGTGAGCAAGCCTTGCTCTGCGCTTCGAGTGCGAGCAAGCAGAGTGCCTTCGGCAGGCAGCCCAGCGGGTTTGCGACCTGCGAGCTGGTCCTGGGCCGGAGGTGTGTAGGCGCAGCTACAGCTATTCGTGTCGAATGGGAGCTCCTGCCTCTCCGCACGTGCGAGCGTTGCAGCGACCGGGAAAAGCTGCCACTGCTGCTGGTGATGCTGCTGAGCCCTGCCCGCGCTGGTCCACGCGGTGACGGCTGCTATGGCGGGCGGTGGTGACGGCGCTGACCCCCCTCGATCCCTGATCCGCTGCGTTGCCCGAAATGCAGTCTTCGGTCTTCAGTTTGCAATGCTCGGCCGCTGCTGTGGCTGCCCGCGTCGCTAGCAGCGCTGTCGCTGACGTTGTTTCTGCGGTGTGACGGGGCGTGTGGTGTGATGTGACACTTGCTCGATCTGTGTGACGGCGCCGCTGCCGTGTGGTCGACCTGTGAAACTGTGTGATTTGCGTGTGATTCCTGTGTGATCGGTGCGATTGGAACGGTTCTTGTACTCTTTCGTTTGTGACGAGTGGGGCTCCGCTGCCCCCGCTGGACCAATGGGACTGTGCTTCCAGTACTGCGAGAGCGGTTCTACGATGCAGGGTGCTGCGACTGACCAGTAGTGGAAACCCACGGACTGGCTCGGTACGGGCTACAGGAACGGGACAGGATGGCCGAGGCGGGCTGCGCGGCGCGGGAGTGGTGCGCCATGCGTAGGCCACGCAGGGCTCCGGTTTATTGACTGACAAGCGAGGGCTTAGGAAGCAGCGGTCTATCCAATTCAGTAGTCTGTCGTCTACCTAGCATACCGCGAACTCAAACCCGCGAAAGCGTCCGGACTCTGCCTGCCTGACCGCCATGCAGTGAGGTCCAGGCTTTCTTGACTCATGTGTCCGCGCATGCCCGGGGTGCTCTGGGTGAGCGGCGCGGCGGACATTTGCCCAGTCATCCATGACTGGCTACGTACCTGTTGCGGGTGCTGCTGCTGCTGCTGGTGCTGCTGCGGTTGAGCCCCTGACAGGCTCTGGGACGTCGGCTTTGGCGCGGCAAACGGGTTTCGTGATCCAAATGTCGGGGCCTGAGTCGTCTGAGCAGCCTCAAATTGCGCGGCGGTGCCCCCCGCGTTCAGCATCGGCATCGTAACGGACCGCCGTGGCGGCTGAAACTGCGTTGATGGCGGGTCCCCGTTGGCACTGGGCTGTGGCTGTGTTTGTTGCTGTGCGGTAAGAGATGCCTGTTGCTGTGCCAGCTGCGAGCCTTGCGGGGGCTGCGCCATCGCTTGGCCTTGCGGTGCATTTTCGTAGATGGTGGGAGGCGCCTGCGAAAATCTATACAGTGATAGGATGCTCTCCTTGTCCAGTCGAGGTGGAGCGTAGTGCTGCTGCTGTGACGGACTCTGTAGCACGTAGCCAGCAGGCTGGGACAGCGCGTTGTGAGTGCCGTTAGTGCCAAACATGGCATAAGGTTGAGGCGCGGTGGCAGAGACGTGTTGATGCGGTGGCATCTGCACCTGCAGTTGAGCGTGCACCTGCTGGGGTTGGGCGAGTGCGGTAGTGTAGAACAGATTGCCAGCCGCTGCTGGCGGCATCGTCGTTGCTGCAGGCCCTGTCTGGTGTGCTACCAGACTCGCACCATTGGCTTGTTGCGCATAGGCTGGTTGGGTGAACGCAGTCTGACTAGGCAGCGAGACGACGGATGCGGAGACGCTGCTGTTGTCCGAGTACTGCTGTTGGTAGCCTGTGAAGGTCGGCTGTATCGTGGGGACGGTGTAAGTCGCATTGCCATTGAGCTGATAGACCGCCGGCGCTACCTGACCAGTGGGCGAGGCCTGTAAGAAAGGATTTGTGCCGGCCTGTGTGAGAGGTTGGGATATGGATTGCGGTGTTTGCGGCAATGACTGTGATTGCGCTGGCACAGCACCGTGCGAAAAGCCGTTAGAGTCCTGCGTGCTCAGTTGTTGCTGTTGTGGTGGAGTCGAGAGGGATAACTGCTGGAGAGATTGGCTCAGAGCGGCCGTTGACGCCTTTGAGGGCGGAGTCGGTCGTGCTCGCGGAGCGTAGAAGGGGTTTGTGAGAGACAGGGGTGTGGGAGGGGCCGTAGGGCTCTGCTCCTTCGTTTCTGCTTCTGGCAGCGCAGGCGTAGGCTTGTTGATCGTTGCGCCGATGCTCGGCTTCCGCTCTGTCTTCCTGGTGGTTTCTCGCAGGCTCGACACAGAGCGTGAGAAGCGAGGTCCCTCACCCAAGCGGATCAGCACTTCAACGGCCTTGTCGACGTTGCCGTTCAGCCCCATCAATACGGTTGCATTCTTTTTGGAGTCTCTGAACCCCAGGTCGCGAAGGGCCTCGATTTTCTCCTCCAATGTATCGCCGCTCAGATCGGTCAGACTATCCCGCTGAGGGCCTCTTGCTGCGATTGCGGGAGCGGGCGCGGCGGGGGGTGATGGCGGTGGTGGAGGCAACGGAGGCGATGCTGGCCCATAATCGACCCTCGCGGCCCGGGTCGTCCTTCCGTTGCTGGCAGAGGAGGTGGAGAGGTTGAAGGTGGAAGAGACGGAGCGTAGGCCACTCAATCCGAACCGGTGTCGCGTTTTCGTCTTGGTTGTCTTGGAACGTGTCGGTAGCGAAGGCTCGCGGTCGAAATCACGAGCCGAGTAGTCTGGGGTATCAGAGTCCGTCGCTAGCGGCGGCGTTCTCGCGGTGGCAGGCGTTGCGCCGTTCGCAGCGAACGACCTCGACACTGGTGCGTAGACGCTGGTTCGCCTCTGCATGGGAGACGAAGGCGGCCCGTTTACCAGCGCCTTCTTCTCGTACTTCTGGCGTATGTATCGCTCCATGACAGAGTCGGCCTCTTCCATGTCGATGGGGATCGGGGGGCGGACGTTGCGGGGGTTGTAGATCTGATTGACGACGGTGTTTCCGTTGCTGCTCATGTTCTGTGGACTTGTCAAAATCGAGTCGTACAACAGGGCGGAGACGCGGTCGCGCATGCGGACAGTGGCAGGCGTACCTCAACCTGCTCGGCTGACCAGCTATCCATGCTCAAGGACTTGACCTTGGAGATGTGCGTGCCCATTTTGCGATGCAGGGCTGCGCATCGCAGGCACAGGAAAATGCCAAGCTGTGGCAGGTCAGCGGCGCCCGACAGACGGCGGGTGAGTGCGCGCGTGGCAGGAGGACGCAGATACCTACATTCCAGCTTGCCCATCCTGTCGCGCAGCAACGGCACACGAGCCGTCGTTAGCATCAGGCGTCGGTATCACACCAGGAGCCTGCCTTGGCCGGCGGACAGCATGGGCATACCTGGATTTCTAGTCTCGCAGTCGGCGCAGCGGCCGTTGCCAGGGACGGTCTCGACGAGCTCCTGCAGCAGGCGCTCATGGCGAGCTTGCTGCCGCTTGCTGATGGCAGCCATCAGCGATGGCGGGAGGTCAGGCTGGGGAGATGTGATAGGTTAGCTGCGCCCGAGTGACGCTGCCGGCAAAGTGTCGCAGTGAATGTAGCGTGGTCGCAGACTAGGCGAGGCACCAGATATGCTGCGCGGAGGTTTCGATGACTAGGGGTGAACTGCCCGCGATAACGACATGCGGGCAATCACAGCGGTTGCGATTCGGGCGATGGTTGGGGCTGGGGCTGACGCTGTCACGTCCGCGTCCACTTTCCACGTGAAGGTCGCATGGTCTGGTCGAAGCAACGAGGAGGTGCATATGAAGTTGGGGACGCAGAGCTCACGGGCAGTGTGCATGGTGCTGCAAGGCGTGCTGCGGTGCGATGCGATGCGATGCGCCGCGCGGAGATTATCACCAGCCCAGCTCCCCTCTGGACCCAGTAAAGCCAATCCTATACTTTACTGCTGTGCTGTGGTATGCGAAGGGATTGAGACGCCGACAGGGACCGGATGGCACTGAGACAGGGGCGACGGGCGCCAGCCAGATCCATGACGGGTCATTGCACGCCTCGACTCGGGTGGAGGCAGCGCAGCATCGCTTCGCGCGTCACCAAGACCAGCGATCAGCGTCGAGTCTCGACTGCGACCTGCGACCTGCGACCTGCGACCATCGCCGCCAGAAGGTGGTTCGCTCGAACCGCTCACCGTCGACGCCATGCTCGCATGCCAGACCCAGCTCTAGATCCTCGGCCGAGGTTCGGTGCTTCTCAAAGTGACTCGTCGCTGCCACTGGCACTGCCATGAGCCTTGCTCAACTAGCGTGTCCACGTTCTTCCAGCGCCGGGTTGGTGCGGCACCATGCGCGCAGTGGGCGCTCACGGCGGAGATCGCAGACGAGCTTACTAGACGGCTGCCATTGCGACAAATAGCGCCAGGGAGAGGGGGGATCTGATGTACTCAAGGTCTTCTTGCCGTGCCGCGCCGGTTCAGCGTGCTCTAAAAAGCAGTCCGCATGGCTGTCGATGCCGGAGGGCGCACTGATGAGTGTGGGCAAGTCCGGGCGCCTCCGCGCGCACCATCGCGGAGAGCTGGTGAGTCTCCAATGTAGTGACACACGATCAATGGCTGACAGTCCGGGGCTCAAGTACAGCCTGTCGATGTCCACACAGCATCGAACGGGACCCGCCCGTCAGGCCCGCGGCTCGGGTAGGGTTTGACGTCCTTGGCCCCCATTCCTCCCGCACCACTGCCGATGCCGTCACTGTTGCTGTCGCTGGTGCCGTGGCCCCCTGCATGGCCAGATTGGTGAGGCCGGCATGCTGCCCTGCACATGGGTCGCGTTGCCCAAGAAGTCGCTCACTTGCAGGTGGTGGCACAAGCCTGGGCGTCTTGACTTCGTGAGTGTTGACTTGGTCAAGCGCGGGTTGCACTATCCTGACGTGCCTGTCCGACGACGCAAAGGCCCCTGAGGTACAGTACACGCGAAGAGCTCACGCCTCTGCGTCCACTGGGCATGTCAGCTTCTGCCCGCGCGCTAGCTACCCAGTCTGTGCAGCGCCAATCACGTCTCGATCATCCGTCTGGGCCTCTTTAATGGTAGCTACCTTGGCGCTCTAGCGGCCGGCTTTGTGGGTAGAGCGGCCGATCATGCCGAGTCCCATGCCATTGGCAGAACGGAGCTGGCCGGCTTGCCATCACGCAAGCACCGAGCAATGCCTGGTGGACATGTCGGGGACGCCACGCCTGTGAGCCGCACCTCAGGTGCAATGCCCTTTGATCCTTAGCCAACCTTCGTTGCAGCTGCTTAGACCGCGGGCCTGGCTGGGCACCATCAGCATCTCGTGGAGGTGGTCATGGCCACATCGACGCGCAGTACAGAAACAGTCCTGCTGTTGGAGATAGGCACACTTGGACCTCCTAGCCGTCAATGTTATACTAGTGTCGGAACCCGCCATGATTGCAGCAGTCAGGCCAAGCGAGCCTTTGGGGCAAGCAATGTCAACCTGAAGAGGCTCGATGGGGAAACACTATCCTAATCACACCGTAGACACCATTGAGCACGACAGTCGGCTGAGCGGTAGCTACTCTCACATGACGCGTCGACTGCACTGACTTCAGTGAGATGGGCCGCGCTCACTCCTTGCAATGCGCGCAGTACCGCCTCAGCGTGTCAGATCCTTCGCGGTGTCATCTGCGCAAATGGGAGGTGCTAGCTTGCCACGACAGTCACATGCTGCAGCACTCAGTCAGTCCGTGGTCAGAGTCGGCGGCCACCACAAGCCAATCAGACACGGACGACGGCGTCGACTCAATGGCTCGTCACGACCAGCAGACGTGTAAGGGATGAGCGATATCTGGTTGGACTGTGACGGCCGCGCCGTCGAAGCGATGCGCTGATCGCAGCTGGCGCGTGAAGTGCGGTCGTCTACCTGCCCATGCGTCTAGCGTTGCGCGCGGACTAATATCAAGCAGAGCCGCATGCTCGGCATCGCCGTCATGCTGGACCTTCTCCACGTACAGACGTCTGTATCACGTACAGGAGCATGCACGGCCCGGCTAGTCAGGCACAGCGCTGTAAGTACCGCGACAACGATCGGTTCGGGCCCGCCAGGGTTGGGAGTCAACAGACGTTACATCCAACACAATTCGTCGTCGGATCAGGGCTGAGGCAAATGTCGCACCTGCCATCGCTCTCGCTCCA